>LJIJ01004273.1:0-15391 GCA_001718145.1 Orchesella cincta
CTCATTTGTTGATAACCAGTATTTAAACGATCGAGATTCTTCCGAATTCGGCTCGTCCATCTGGAGCTCTCGCCTCTTCAATGAGGGTGCCCACTCGGTGTCTGAAAGTAAACGTTTTGTTAAATGTCAATTATTGATCGTTGCAATAAAATTTTACATTTATCTAGTACCGATATCACAAGGACCCCTGTCACGCGAAAAGTCAAATTAATACTTGGGAGTGTTTTGTAACGTAGGTTGAATCCAGAAGTATACGTCAAATAATCCAGAATTTTCACCCGGTCGTGTTGAAAAATGTCGCCAAACTCTTGTCGCAAACCACCAATATTCAGCAAACAGCATCATTCGCGCAGCGTTTGGGCTGCTTTGCATTACCAAACTATGTGTCAGTTTTATCCCTAGGTCAACTGCAGATTCAAAATTGCAAATATTAGTGAACATATTTGTTATATTTAAAGATGTGGCCCAATTTAACCATTTTGAGAAGCAATATGTAATCTTACTGTAGTCAGAATGGTTTTGTTGGAGTCTCTCGTACAATTTAGCTTCGCCATTTTTAGCTTCGAGTCTTTTCCCGTTTACAACGCCGATCTAAAAACCAAATAAACCATTAAGTCCCAATAATATCTGATTCATTTCAGTAACTAAAAACACTTTTACCATTGAACGTTCTCTATTTTCGTAGTTCACACGGACCGCTGCCAAATTCTTCTCATCTACGTACACGTCCTCAGCTTCATTCAGCTCGTTTTTTGAAGGGGTCCAGTAGTCGTAGGTATTATGTCCGGTTTCCGCGTCTGTCCCCACAGTTATGACCTTGATGTTTGGATGTAGTACGGATTTGTCTTCGAAACCGGTAGATAACGAAAATTAGTTTTTTCTGTTGTCTCGGATGACCCCGTATGAAGGATTTGAACGGTTTAATTACCTGGTTTTGACAACTTAGATTATATTGCTCTCCTGTTTCAGAGTCAACCTTGAGGTAGATTGGTGAGCCACTTTTGATCCCATATTTGGGAATGATTTCTATAAATTATAAAAGAAAATTATTAATTTAATAGTATGAGTAAGATAAAATTCAGGTATTTAAGAATGGACAAAACCTCTTGACTGGGCCCAAGCTAACGCTAGCAGAAACCCAACCAAAGTAGCTAATTTACTCATGGTTTCCGAAGTTTCTATCCGGAATTTACAGGATTATTACGGAGTAAAATAAGTGTGCTTGTATTCAAGTTCTAATAAAGAATTAAAGTTGAAGTTCTATGTGCTTGTTGTTTTTAACCGGTTCTTTTATACTTGACAAATGATCCAGCACAAACGAGTTGAAGCATGCAGGAAAGTTTAAGTGTGGCTTATCAGCATTTCAGTGCTATTCTGAGAAGGCTTATCTAGGTCGTTTAGCTGACAAATTGTGCAAAACTCATCCCTATGAACTGCTTATAAGCTTTCCGTTGACAGCGTTTATAATGGTTATTCTAGTTCGCTCTTAACAACTACCTGTTAAGCCATTGTAATGTTGTCAACATGTAATGTTCACACGTTCAGTCAGATCAACAGAAGATTAACCACCATTGTGTTATGCCAACAGAATTACATTTATTCTACGAA
This sequence comes from Orchesella cincta, assembly GCA_001718145.1. Lineage (NCBI taxonomy): Eukaryota > Metazoa > Arthropoda > Collembola > Entomobryomorpha > Orchesellidae > Orchesella > Orchesella cincta. The sequence goes on from LJIJ01004273.1 coordinate 1,609, forward strand.
AATGCAAAAGGTGAAAGGGTTAAATGAAGACCAATACTGAACACGGATTAGGGTTACTTCTAGGAAGGAAAAACTTAAACTGTGTGCAGTAAACAGATTTTTGATCTGCTTTTTTACACATGTTATCTACTTGTTTTCCTTAACGCTTCCAGGAAACAATTCAATAAATTTGCCAGAAAAAGGACACGATTTATAACATAATTATGCACGGCAAATTATAAATGCAATTCCGAGTATCATGAAGCTTGAAAGTTGTCTACATTCGCAAAAACAAGTTGTCAACTCAATATTTCAAAGAAATCTTTGTTTTTCAAATTAATAGAAATATTAATAACTTTATTGATATCCTAACATTAACAGAGATTTAGCATACGAATTTCATATAAAAAGATTGGATTGATTTACATTGTACGTATACAATGAAAAAACTTTGTTATCTTTAATCCTTGTTTAAAGTTTTTTTACTGCTAAAACTATTCATAAGTTTTACCATTGGATATAAGCAATTTTTGAAACAAACAACATGGGAATCGTATGCTAAATCGTTTTATATGTGATTCGTATGATAATTTTTTTACATGAGAATTGCATTCTAAATCATTTCACATGGCGGAAATCGCTATTGCTCAAAGTCTCTTTACAACAAATAGCGCGCAAATCGCTATGCTAAATCCATGCATTGACAAAAACCTTTCCCGGCCCTAATGCTGAACCCTTCGGCGCGTCATCTTCAAAACAAATTAATATAATATTTAATTATAAAAATTTATCGAATAATAGAAACAGGCAAAGTTTAGTCAACATACTTTGTGTATCCAGTATAGTCGTATAAATATTTTTCGGTGTGTACGATATTATATTCGAAACAAACGTGTTCATGAAAAACTTCATAACATTAATTTTGTGTCAATTTTTACATGAAATGGCATTCGCAATTACTCAATATTATAATATTTGAATTACTTTTCCTTTTTCCTTCGAATTGATTCGTTCGCTTTTACGAATCATGGCCAACGTCATACTATTCATTACCAAATGTCCCTAATATAGAAATAGTTTTCCAGGAATAATTTTTTTTCAAATGTTCTCCTGTGAATGTTCAAATGTCAGCGACATGCGTTTAAAAAGAATTCGAAAATATCAGATTTTTTCCGAAATCCAAGTTTTCAAGGGTCGAACCTAGACTCTATGTCCTAGAGCCATTTTCAAAAAAAATCAAAATTTTCATGTTTGATCAGTAAATCAAAAACTCCGCATAACAAACTGCTAAAAACAAAAGAAACTTTGAAATAAATTTTTTTTAAAGGTTGTTTTTTAAAATTTCTACATTTTCGAAATTTGCACACAGTTTTGCAAAATTTACAAAGTCTTCTGTAAACGTGTCCTCTCCTTTCCAAAGATTTCATAGTCTTCTAGATTTAGATAAGTCTTTAGATTTTGAATTTCTACAAACAAAATTTTTAATCGCTCTAGGTTAGACCTTAACAAGTCTTGGTAAAAAACATACATGTAAATATACTCGAAAAACAAAGTATGTTGACTAAACTTTGGTTGTTTCTATTAGGCGATATATGTTCAGGCATATAGTTTATGTACACATGTAATATATGACTGTTTACAAACAAAAGATATGCCAAATCATAAGATTCCTGACCGAGTGAAGATTTGCTCCTCTTGATTTATATTTTCACAGTCGCTTTTGATTTTTTAAAAACATTTCAATTACCACCTAGAGAGTTTTGTGAAGAAAAAGTGCAGGAATTGAGCCAAATCCGTCGAAGCACGTCTGTGAAAATTTCGTTCCTGGACCAAGACTTTAAAAACATCTTATTGCCCCAGCGATAACAATGTTTAACATGCATTACTCATTATGTTACTAGCATGGCTGTAATTCTATTTCAAATATGGTGTATTTCAGCTGCTGGATTTTGTCATGTATATTTTAGCTACATTTAGAAGGCATGCAAAGTGTACTGGTGTTTAATATTTTGCGACTAAACGCTATATTTGTAACTAAAATGTTATGATATAAATAAAAATTAATTTGAACAACAAAGATTTCTTTGAAATATTGAGTTAGAAACTTGTTTGTGCGAATGTAGACAACGTTCAAGCTTCATGATACTCGGGATTGTATTTATAATTTGCCGTGCATAATTATGTTATAAATCGTGTCCTTTTTCTGGCAAATTTATTGAATTGTTTCCTGGAAGCGTTAAGGGAAACAAGTAAGCAGATGACACGTGTAAAAAAAGCAGCTCAAATATATTGTTTACTGCACAGAGTTTAAGTATTTCTTTCCTAGAAGTTGTCCTAATCCGTCGTCTGTATTTTCCATTAAACCCTTTCACCTTTTGCATTTTCGTAGAAGAGATAGAATTTGATTGGCATAACACAATCGTTGTGAATCTTCTGTAGATCTGACTGAACGTGTAAAACTTCACTTTGACAACATTACAAAGTTGTAACGGGCAATCGTTCAGAGCGAATTGGAATAGGTATGAGTTTTGCACAATTTGTGATTGTCAGCTGAACGATCTCGATAAGCCTTCTCAGAATAGCATTAAAAATGCGGATAAGCGACACTTGAAACTGCCTGCATACTTCAACTCGTTGGTGCTGGAGCATTGTTCAAGTATATAAGAACTGGTTAAAAACAACAAGCACATAGAACTTCTGCTTTAATTCTCTAGTAGAGCTTCAATACAAGCCCATCTTATTTTACTCTTTAATACTGCAGTAAAATCAGGAAAGAACCGTCGGAAACCATGAGTAAATCAGTTACTTTGGTAGGATTTCTGCTAGCGTTAGCATGGCCCAATCCAGAGGTTTTGTCCATTTCTTAAATAGCTGAATGTTATCTTTATCGTTATATTCAATTGGAAATTTTCTTTTATAATTTATAGAAATCATTCCCAAATATGGGATCAAAAGTGGCTCACCAATCTACCTCAAGGTTGACTCTGAAACAGGGGCAATATAAATTAAAGTTGTCAAAACCAGGTAATTAAACTTTTCAAATTCTTCATTACGGGGTAATTTGAGACAACAGAAAAAACTAATTTTCTTTATTTACTGCTTTCAAGACAAATCTGTACTACATCCAAACATCAAGGTCATAACTGTGGGGACAGACGCGGAAACCGGACATGATACCTACGACTACTGGACCCCTTCAAAGAACGAGCTAAATGCAGCTGAGGACGTGTACGTAGATGAGAAGAATTTGGCAGCTGTCCGTGTGAACTACGATAATGGCGACCGTTCAATGGTAAAAGTCTTTTTTGTTACTGAAATGCATCACTTATTAATAAGACTAATTGGTTTGATTGGTTTGTAGATCGGTGTTGTAAACGGGAAAAGGTTCGAAGCTAAAAATTACCAAACTAAATTATACGAGTCTCCAACAAAACCACTCTGATTATAGTAAGAATACTCAATGCTCTTAAAAATGGATAAATTGAGCCAAACCTATTTATGAGTAATATTTGCACTTTTCTATTCGCAGTTGACTTAGGGAGAAAACTTACCCATAGTCCGATAAAGCAAAGCAGCCCTAACGCTGCCGCGAATGATGCTGTTGCTGAAATATTGGTGGTTTGCGACAAGGAGTTTGGCGATGTTTTTCAGCACGACCGAGTGAAAATTCTGGATTATTTGACAGTATATTTCTGGGATGTCAACCTTCGTTATAAAACACTTCCCAGTATTAACTTAACTTTCCGCGTGACTGGAGTCGTTGTGATATCGGTACTTGAACTAGAAAATGTCAAATTTTATCTAAGGATTTAGTTTAAGACAGTAATTTAAAAACGTTTACATTTAGACTCCCAGTGGGCAACCTTTCATTGAAGAGGCGAGAGCTCCCGATGGACGAGCCGAATTTGGAAGGATTCTCAATCGGTTTTCATACTGGGTGTATCAACAAATGAGTGTCGTACCAAAGTTTGATATGGCAGTAGCAATTACAAACACTGCATTGGAATGGGGTGGAGGTTTGGCAAGTGCGAACGCTGCATGTTGGGTGGATAATACCCAAAAGAGACACGTGGGCACCTTAGTATTTAATGATGGTGGAGATTGGGGAAGTTTAACTGTCGGGACACACGAAATGGCCCACACGTTAGTCGAAGCTCTATTATTATAATGCAAGTAATTAGTAATTACTAATTTTATATAATAATATCTACCCTTGTTTTTAGACTCGGGGCTCCACATGACGATGATCCAAATTTCCCAGGGGGATGCACAGAGCGTGGATACATAATGGGTGGAGGGAACGATGATTTGAGATGGTTCTTTCCACTTGCAGTGACCGTACAATTAGTAACTTTGTCTTGTACGACCACCATTAGTAATTTAAGTAATTGGTCGTAATTAACCTGTCTTATGTCCTTGGTTCACAATTCTTGTCCCAATTTCAGATCTAATCAAGCATCGTGCTTACGGACAATCAATGAGCCTGGAAACCCACCAATCAGCCCCGATTTTAGTTTCATTCTAGCACCAACTAAGGCAGATCAGTGTAAACGAAAGTTGAAAAAACCCCAATGCTTTTGTTAGCGAGGTATTACTGAATATAATTTCATACTATCTTACTATTTATGCAACAGAATGGCCTTAGTTAAATTATTTATAACTGAACTATTTCAGGCAGATATTGCCGATTGTAAAGTCATGAAATGCAGACTTCCTGGAGATTCTCGAATTTTTAGCTTTCCACCAGTAGACAATTCCCCATGTGGGGGTCAAAGTGTAAGACTACAAACACATTTCACTAGCACGAATCATGTAATAAATGTACTAAAGTAAATTCGTTTTTCAGCGTTGTTTCCGAGGTAGATGTCGTATGCCAGGTTCTTTAATTAGAAATGTTGGTGATGGCCGATGCTTGAAAGCAACAGACCCTTTTGCCTTTACTGCACCACTTGAGCCCGTCAATTGCCCAAGGTGAGTCATTTAATTCAAAAACTGAGTTTTGTTTGAACAGAAGTTTTGCACTGAATAACGTTGTTGCAATTGTAAATATGCAGACCAGGAACCCCTCTTGATCGCTTCGTGATTTCTGATGACGGCATTGGAAAAACTCTTGCCACGCCTTGGGAAACACGTGATGCAAAAGAAACTGGCGATAAATGCATCTACAGCTAATGCAGAAGGGGGTATAATTTCAACTGACCGATGTAGCACACAACCCCCGAGAACCCCGTGGCATGCACCAACTTCAACTTGATTTGTGACATGTATAATTTGATGGTAGTAGTAGCGTACGAAATATTATTTAAACTTTATCGATAGCTGTCTTTGTAAAATCTTTTAAAACTGTAACGTTGTTTGATTAGAAAATAAATAATACTTAGAATTCAACAGAACTGCCAGTATTTGAAGCATTCAGTTCTTCACTTTGTCTTAAATTGAAGCATCCCTATTTATGTGGTTTTTCCAACTTGGTTATTCCTGGATTGAATCGAGATAACTTATCAAGCGTCGTAAATTTGGGAAATCAGTTTTTTCTTAATTGAAGCAATTTTTATGAAATAAATCTATTGATGTTTCCAGAAAATTAACATATGGTAGACATTAAAATACGGAATATTATACTTCACTCAGTCCAGCGTAGCTATGAAATTATAATTCAAGGACATGCCACTTCGGCACTTAAGACATTGGGGTCATCTGTTCTATAATGTCCCAATAAACCATTTAAAGTTACTACGTTCATTAAGCTGTATGTATTTTAAGCCGTAGAATCTACATCTGTTGCCAGAATGTAAATGTCAGGAGAGTGGTCGCCTTTTCGATATCTGTGAAATGCCGAAAGCGGATTTTGCAAAGCTGTGGGGATTTAAGTGTGAGCTACAAAATGCAAATAGCCTGCTTCTTTAATAGGTTTTGAGAAATTTTGCTTTCGTCCCGAAATTTTTGAATATAGTATAGCTTCAACCAGTGTGCACCCTTTGTCCATTTTCCACACCTTCGTTTGTGGGTAGTACGAAATGGACGAAACGAAAGAAAGTGGTCAAAACGGACGACATTGACAGTGTCATGTGACAGGGGAGCCAAATTTGAAACTACCATATTCATCCCATATAAAACCTGAGATAAGAAGTCTACAGTAGTTAACTAATTCAGAGGATGTTAAAATGAGTAGAAACCTAAGAATTGACATGGAAATGGATTCATCAATGTTAAGATTGTTAATATTTATCATGATAATTTTTTTAATATATTGCTTATATTCAAAACTAGTCGATCTTGAATCGGGCCTTGTCCTGAAATATAACTCTGTGAGGGTTTTGAAGGAGTTTGAAATGCAGTTATGCAATGTAAGGGTTAGTCGAATGCTATGAGCTCTGACTAATATGTTAGAATGGCCCTTAACCTCAACAAGATTCCAGGTTCAACGCAACGGAGTATATGCAATGAACGAGTAGGTTTTGATGTAAAATAATGTATGCCAAACACACAGGTTTTTAGTTTAAATGATAAGTTTCCGAAAAAATAGGATCGGACGGAGTGTCTCAATTTACCCCAAATGGTATGAGGAAAAGTTACTGTTCTTCCTTGTCTTTTACAAGAAGAATGCTTATACTAAATGTTAAAGCTAAATGCTTCTGAGAGTGAACTCAATCAGAGTAGCAAGGTGCATCGAGAAGATACTCGGAAAGTGCAAAGTTAGTAATGAGTGAATAAGATTACGAGCAGAGAATTTTCATGCCTTATATAGGCTGAGCCATTCTGCCAATGATATGTACTTTGCTGATATTAACCAAAGTCTGGAATTTAGCATCAGACTAATATTCTTCTACATTCAAATGGGAAAACCATCCACATGAATATCATAGTAATCTTTTGACTAATGTGAGACATCACAATATTTAAACCGTAAGCTCAAATTAAGAGCTTGTTCATGCATACTCAGCATTTTCCTTCATTATCTAATGCGGTGGTTCAACATGCTAAATCAGATCTAACATATTCATCACTAGAGTCATCCCCTTAAGTGCTTTTTTAAATTTCAAATAAATTTTCTTGTATTTTTGAGTATCTGATTTATTGAGTCTAAATACAAGTCCCATGCACAACAATTTCGGATGGATCACTGTGGTACTCAGTTGTAGATAAAATTTGATTGTGCTTTACGTTCTTGATGAAACTATTTTGAATGCACTTCGAGGTTGTGTAGTAGAGAATGTAGTTTTCAATTTCAGTCAATATGGTTAAGCAGTTGCTTCCAGACAATGCATATTTTATTACGTCTGCGTTCGTGCGTAAAATTTTGCAATTTTAGTGAGAGTTCATTTTTTACGCCATTGATTAACTACATAGAAATGAAAAAATCATTTAAATTATGCAATGGTTTGTACATTCTTAGAAAAAATAAATTACATAACTGCCACCCTCTTGTCGTTATACTATTTTGAAACGCAGTAGAACGTAATCAGTTTCAGGTTTCACTGTCAATGCCAATTGACTTTCTATTGGTCTGGAAGAATCTGTTGATTGACAACTCTATTTATTCAGTTGTGCTCGTGTCAATAATGATGTAACACACTTTTAATGGATCCAGATTTTTCTGTAGTTAATTATTTGCTTTCCTGTAACACTGTCTGGAACTCAGACGGATATGATTTACAAAGGGCATCAAGTCCCTATAAATACCTACCTACGATGTTGTAAATCAGCAGAGAAAGTCTTTAGGTATCTTTTTATTTCTATCAATTTTATCTATCTATCAAATATTCAATATTTTTCATAATCTATCAAAATTTTTTCAAAATGAACAAAATTTTGAGCATCGTTTTTGTGGCAACTTTCGCCCTTGTTGTAATGACAGCGGTTGATGCTAACCAACAGCAAGCCAGTAAGCATAGCGTTTACTAAAAGTTTAAATGCGTAAAATGAAATTATTATTTTTATATTATTTTAAAAACTTTCAGAACTATTCCGTTTTCCATGGATTCCACTTAATATTCCAATTCCTAGGTAAGGTCAATTTCTGATATTTTATCACAAAACCAAATGTATGTTTGCGAAATTCAAGGTAAATATGAATACTTTTGATTTCTAGACCACAAGTACCAGCAACAGGAACTGGTACCGGTGCTACTGGTACAGGTGCTGCGGGAACCGGTACAGGAGGAACTGGTGCAGGTTTGTTGCTTACTTTTCTTTGGTCAAATCAGTCTCGCTAAGTTAGCAACAAATCGGGACTTTAATTAACAGTAAAACCGGGAAATATCATTAAATATTTTATTATTTAGGTACTGGTACTGGAGGAACTGGAACTGGGGCAGGTTAGTTGATTGAAATAAACTGAATATTTCAATTTTGACAACTAGTTGGGGTTGTGAAAATTTAAATTCATTGATATTCATCATACATAGGTACTGGAACCGGGGGCACAGGAACTGGTACAGGTTGGTTGATTACTTAATCGAAATTAGCTAATAATTTATAATTTAGCACAAAATTTTATTTATATATTTTATATGAGTTTGATTTAAATTAAAATCTTTAGGTGCTGGGACAGGTACAGGTACTGGTACCGGCCGTTAAAAGACGATTACTTTAACCGGGTTACATGTTTTGGCTCCAAAATTTACATAAAAAATTAATTGCGACAATAAATTGAGAACACATCCGAAATTTCAGCTCAGCTACTATTGTGTTCTTACTTGCATGTTCTAAGTGATTTAAAAGTGAAAATTGCAATCTTTCAAGCATTGTCGCTTCATGGAAATCCGTGTTATCGTACTCAGCGTAACTTGAAATTAGTTCAAAGTCCGTAACGCAGACTCTGTAATACAACAAAAACTTCAAAAATCCACCCGCCATACTAACCTTTTTACTTTACTACCTACGTCTAATATTAAATTTAAAATAATAATAAAAAATAAACAAAATACGTCTAACGGTTATTGTAAGTTGCCAATCTGCGAGTACGTAAAAGTTTTTCCTCTAACATTTACTGCTGTGTCGTTGAAATTTCTAACTTTTTGCTAGAAGCTGTATTCCAGATAAACATTTTATGAAATTGATCGATATATATAATACAAATGGAAACGGAAACTGAATGTATGCAAAGTAGACTGCCATCTCTTCCGGTCCATTACATCTTCTTATACTCGCCCAGATATCCATGCCCCACAATGGCCACCATAGACTCCTACGTGGCATTAGATAGATAATATTGATTTTACACGTATGAGTTTTTTTACCGGGACCGGAGTATATTGTCTAATCCTTAGTTGGCAAATTTAGAAAGCAACTTAAATTGATATGAAATACCACGAGTATTCGTTGCTATATTTTTTGAGCAACAAAATTTGATTCTGAAGCTCGGGATGGAATTATTTCTTTACATTTTTTCTTTCGACATTTTCCCACATCAAAAGGTAAAAGGAGTCTTGTGTGCAGTTGCCAGGCTGAGCCGCATCCTTAAAGATGCTCAATAGTAAGAATACAGGAGGGTCCCCAAACTTATTTGAACATTGCTCTCACGGCCTTCTAAAAAATTGGGAGACTTTTAAAATCAAGGTGGCACACATTGTGTAGGAAATTCGATGCTCTTTCTGACACCACCTCACTATTTTTAGTTTTTATGAGAAAAATCATCAAAATGGACACTGGAAATCGAAACGCAAATTTTGGCGTTTCCAGGGTTGCTGCAACCACTTTGTGGTTCTCGCCACCTACAGTCATTATACGAAATCGTACAACGACCCTGAACATCGAAACAAACTCTCCACAAAATTTTACACAAGATAGCGAGAGAAGGGTGTTCAAAACGTACAATATTTGATGTTTTTCTCGAATCGAAAAAACCGTGTTTTTTTAGGAAAATGAAGTTTGGAAACACATTACAGGTGGTTGTAGCTTTGAGTCACTGTGGTCAAAAACTGATGATGTAGGATCCCTTAAATGTAAATATCAGTGCTAATTGGACCGTAGGGGCTTATTTTAAGCCATTAATTGCGTTCCAGGCCCAAAAACTGCATGGTGACGACGCCTCAAAAGTCTTCGTTCACCATGGCACTACAATTTCCTGTACCACCTCGTTTACCACCTCATTTTCAGAATCCGAGGAGCAGGTAAAAAATTTCGACGATCTCGAAGAAGTACACACTTTCGAGGTACACTGACCGAATTCCATTGAATTTCTCGTCATTTAGCTACCTCCAGCAGCAACATTCCCAAAGAGATCAGACCACACAGGATGGTGTCTGGAAAACTCTCCATGGCGAGTGGTACAAAGTCACCTCTGAAACTCCTACAAAACTTTTGAATCGCAGAAACAAAAATGTCGAACATACTCTAAATTCGATTGTGAAGACGATGAACTTACAAATTTGTACATATTTTACAAATTCAGTCCATAAATTGCATATGAGTAATGTGTCAAATAAGTTTGGGGACCCTCTGTATTATTATAATATTAAAAAATATTAAAGAAGCTATTCAGTTTATTTTTACATTTTTTTGGAATGTAATGTATAAATCTTCTTCAAACGATCTAGCAAAAGCTATGTAATAGTATTCAATATTGTTGCATAGAGTTGACACTCAATATACTTCCATCAAATCAAATTAACTATCAAGCTGAAAAAGGTGTATGATTTACTGGTTAGAGTCTGCTAATGATTATAGTGTTATAAATGCAATATTAAGAGTATATATAAATTACTGTAGTTTTAAAACTCTTATCTTATCAAAGTATGGTATGAAAATGCATGGTTAGAAGTAATTTCGAATGCGTGTGTCAAGATGAATGACTTCAACACATCACTCAACATCGAGAACGCCACTTAAATTAGAAGTATTTTATTATATCACACAACGTAGTAGACGTTTTACTCAGACAAATAAACTGCTTAAGGTATTTTGAAAATTTTGAAAATTCATAAAGCCGCAACCTAAATCAATTTTAATTAAATACAGTGTATTCCTATTCACTGGGTACAGCCAATATTTTGTCGGACATTTGTGTACTGTGTTTAGTTTTTTACTCGCAGAGGATTTCATGTGGGTTTCTGTTCAATAATCATTATCACTTGCTTCCAGGACCGCAGCACACACAGCCGTTTCTTGTTTTGCACGTTCCATAACAGTAACACTGCAGTCCAGGGTCTGGAAAAGCACCCGGTTTAGCTGAGGTTTGTTCAATGTAAAAAACCAAAACAGCCAGCATTACTAGGAGAACCGTTAAAGGAATGAAATAAGACCTTGAAGCCATGATTATCTGTAAGTAAACAATTAAAATTTTGACTTTAAAGAATATTTCAAACATGTAGTAACATATATACACCTACTTATTTTATACATCACGAGAACAAGCAAAATACGTACAAATTATACTGAACTTACCGAAGTTTGTAACGTACTAATGAGTAGTGTAAAGGAAACAAGACAACAAGAGACGACTTAACAATCTTTTCACAAAATTCACCAAACTCATTCGCAATGTACGACTTTTATAGTAGTCAGCAGTTGTAAAAAAAACCATGAATTAGCAAGAATCCGCACCATGTAGGTACCACGAAATTGAATAACGACGTTTACTAGGAAAGCTTAAAAACTTGTTCCGTTTTTGTCCAAGCAGATGGCACGTTTCAGTATAATAAATTATTCAAGCTCATACTTGTATAATTTCGGGCGAGCATATCTTCAATTCTTGAACTTGAACTATCCTTAAATAAATGTTTTGTATGTAAATGATGCCAGACTATGCAAACATGGTATATTTTTTATATTTCAAAATTATGAAAAAAGTAACTGCGTATGAGAGTTGAGAGCTACACTGCTGTCGTATTAAATTCTGTTCATTAAATTAGCTCACCTTATCTCAGGATGTAGCTTGATGAGTATAAATCATGAGCGTTGATTATTTTACAACTAATGTTAGCAATAAATGACTTTTCGCCCATTCAATCCACTGTTAGGTAGGGGTAATAAAAATAAATTCATTACAAAGCAGTTGTAATGAACTTTGTTTAAGATTGTTTGGTCAACTTCTTGTGACGCACGACTCACAGTTTTATGTAGACGACAACCCAAATAATATTAAGTCGTTGGGTTTCAAAGAAATGAAGTGTTCTACTAACTAGAATACACTAGTTTACATTTTGATTATTAGCATGCATCACATATGATCTGCGTTGAGCCTAGGTCAAAAGCCGGTTTAACATTTTGAATAGGGGTTTTGATGCGACTCTCCACAAAAACCTGAAACCTGAAACTCCGGTTCACAGAACGAGCTAACTTGAGGGTTTGTAAGAGTGTTGTAGTGGTCAAATTTGTAAAATGAATAATTTAGTTAATCGCAGAAGGTTGTGTCCGCAAAGTTATTTAATGATCGAGTAGTTATTAAGAAATTCCAATAACATCAGGGAGAGTGTGGAGTATTTCGTTAATTTTTTTATGTTGGATTACATACTGTAAAACTCGACGTCTCCGATGTTTGAGATTAATCCCAAGAGAGTTAATTTATAATGTACTGTAGATCCCATTCTGCGTATTCACCCTCTAAAGTTTGCAACTAGTCAATTTAAAGATAAACAAACTTCTTTATTACGATGTTCAGGGCCGAATGAAAGGTCCATTGGCCTAACTAATTCCGGTACCACAAGTAAGAAGTTGAATTTGGACATTGCCAAGGTAAGTGCGAGAGAGGAAAGAGAGGTGAAGAATACGAGTGAATGATAGGAGTTAGTGTAAAGTGTATAGAATGACCAAATTCACAGAGTTACATAAGTTGAGACTGGGTCTATGATATTGATGTTAAAGAACGAGCGAATGACGAATGTTTCAGCTATAGCGGTATATGTATGAGGAAATTATTAGAGATCTATTACTGTTCCTATTCTGAGTTGCGCATCGTGATTATTGGTGTCATCAGACATCTTGTTAGCTATACCGAGCGTAGGGAGAGATGAGAATGTGATACAAGCAGATGTCTTTTATAATCATGTATATTTATTGTATCTGAGTATGATCAGTGTGAGGTGAAGTATAATATTGTGTGGAGTTAAGACCAGAGATGAGGCGGCGGAGAAGGCTTCTCGTCAAGTGAGTAGTAGTGAGTGATAACTCCATGGAGAGTTTTTTAAACGCACAACGAGATTTAATGTACTAGTTTCTGTATGTATTTACAATTGCATAACCGTATGTACTGGCTAGGTGTTGCGATCATTGGTTCAGTACTAATCTTGTGGTGTGTAGTTTATTCAGCAGCAGTATTAAACATGTTCGATATTTTTTTAGTCTTAGTGTATGATAAGTTACCAGCAGAAGAGGAGTATTAGTGTTAGAGTGTATCTGATGATATGAGTAGTAGAAGTCAAAGACACACTCTGTGTTGAAAGAACATGGGATGATGAGCATCAATCTCGATTTCCTAGTGCTACCGGATAGAATAAGTATGACTGAGATTATTGGTAGTAAGGCATATATGTTCGATGGATTGAATAACTTGTATGTGTACGTGGTGTTATGGTCAAGGAGGTGTTATTGAAAGAGTATATGAGTCTGCGATTGGTAAGATTCGAGAGGTGATTCTTTATGAAGTCGTGTATGTTGTATTTTTGGAGTAACTGTTGGATCTTTATATTGTTGCCAGTTTTCTGATTAAAAGTGCTGGGAGTGATGGTATGTGACATTATGGTGTCGTGTGGTTTGTTAGTAGCTATTGTAATATTATTATTGCAGTAGGAAGGGGTCTGAATATTTTACATTTTAATCATAATGCCGACAATTCATAAGTATGTATCGAAATTAAATAATC
>LJIJ01004274.1:0-15389 GCA_001718145.1 Orchesella cincta
GCAAGCGAGAGAGAATCAGTCATTGACACGTCACCGCGTCAAATCGCATGAAAGCAAGAGAGAGGAGATCCGTGCATTTTTTGCGAGAAAACATTATCAATCGCCGTTCAAACCCTGAGGATCACATTAGATCGCACATCAAAGAGAGAAACCATACTTTTGCAAAGATTCCAGTTTCCTTTTCTCACCAAGGAAGTTTAGGAGATCATATCCGATCCGTGCATCTTAAAGAACGACAACATTCTGTTGAAATTTGTGGTAAAACATTTTACAACCGATATCATCGAGATATTCATCTTACAGGACACCTGAATGAGAAGCCATTTCAGTGCACAGTTTGTTTTAAACGGTTTGGGTTTCAAACGTCACTCGAACAGCCACAATAATACAAGAATTCCGTGTGGAATATGCGGCAAGACCTACAGCTGTAAAAGTCATCTTAGTACCCATGAAAAAAGAAAGCACCAACTGACGCAATGCATTTTTTGTGAGAAAATCATCACCACTGACTTCATGGCTCATTTGCTGAAGCACACAAATGAGAGACCTTTTCCATGCAATAGTTGTGAAAAGGATTTCCAAACTCTGAACATTCTTAAGTCACACATGAACTACATCCACACCACTGAACGCTCATATTCATGTCAGATTTGTGAAAAATCATTCAAAACTAAGGCATGCCGACGGATTCACATCAAGTCTCATCTAAATGAGAAACCATTTCCTTGCACTTTGTGTCCAAAACGGTTTTGGTGGCAAAGCCACAGTTTAAAATATCATTTGAAAACACATACTGGAACATTGACATAATTTAGTGTTGATTAAAGAGAATATCAAATATTTTGTAAAATATTTTAAGTGTGTTGGGCTCATGTGTAAGAGCTGAGGATAAGTTTGGGTGAGAATACATGTTCATACTTAGCAAGAATCTTAAGATATTACAGTATAATTTGCATGCAAAGTTACCAGATTAAATTAAAATCTAACTATATTCATTTTTACTTTGGTATTTGGTGTGTAGAAATTGTAATTCGTTCAAAGTGTTGAGAGTTCTTACATAAACGCATGCTGATGATAACCCATTTGAGTTCAAACTTTGTAAATGATGTTTATGCTGGAACCAAAAACATGGGATCAAAAGCGTCAAGTTCGTGTTTTACAGTTGCTAGGCAAATAAGAAACCTTAAAGAAAGGGAGATAAACATTTCAAAACGTATTTAAAAAATTTACAATTATTTTACTTGCATTTTTTGTTAATTTGTGTTCTGAATGGAACTTTGTATCAGAATATCCTAATTTATATTGGGGAGAGTATGTATACCTTAACACTTGCGTTGTGTAAATTGTTTAATTTCGGGTTTGAAAGGCCGTACATAGTAAACGTTTGGTAGTAAATGAGATACTATGTAGGATTTATGTATAATTTATTAATTACTCATTTATATCATTGCAGGTTTTATTAAAATGATTTTTGAAATAATTTTTACACATGTTATCTTTGGAAAGTTAATAAATAAACAAGTTTTTACAGCCGTCTAAAATTCTCCAACGATGGCATTCAGTAATTTAATTGCTCTTGATCTAGTTGGTACATTTACTTTGGTACATCGTTTGTTGCTTTCAAATCCTACGTTGTTTCACATACGCTGGATTTCATAATTAAATTTTCATAGCATTGTAGTTCACCACAAATGTTTTAAGCAATAGCTCAAGGTACTAAAAACGGGTTTCAATACGCTATAATTAAATTAAATGGTTTGTAGAAGAAAAACTATTAAAAGACGAAGAGATTTGCAATTTGCATACAGTAGCGAACTATAGATAGCCAGCTAAAATGCATTGGCTTGGAGTAGGAATTTATTGCATTATTACCTCATCCTTGACGACGCAATTCCACTTGAGTGGTTTGAAAGACATCGTTGTAAAACCGATTCATTACAAAAAACAACAGGTTCTATTTGGGAAGTTCTGTAGGAAATCCATGAAATTGGTGATTAGGTAACCCAAGTGCGCCCATTGCATGCTTTTGTATCTTCAACTATTTGTGCATGTGGGGTTTGAAGCTGCTGCTACTTTCAACACGAAATGGAAACACCACTATATCTAAAATTAAGTTACATCGACATGGCTTATTGGCAATTGTTTAAATTATAAACATCTAAAAAATGTAATGGATTTCATGGTTGTGCGCAATGTTCTTTCCTGTCCGTTATTTTTGGAAAGGTAAAATATAATGCATGTGGGCCAGTCAATGCTTGCTGATATTACAGTAAAATCCACACTTTGTATTTTTATGAAGTGCCATGGTTTTGCTTTTGTTGAGGTATGGTGGGGCTAATTCCGACCTGAAAACCCTGCTCTTCAAATATAGAACCAACTTACTTGCATACATAAATATGACCGTATGCTCAGGTACCTGAAAAGCAGACCTTACTTCAAAGCCGCTGGTTTATTTAAGAGACTGTCTGGAAAACTAGAAAGAAATTGGTATACTGTATACGTGCTTATACAAACATATTTTACTTTTCAGGTGATAAGGGAACGTCTTTGTTTCATTCTTCATTTGGCCTATCAGCTTGATAGAAGTAAAAATTAACTTTTCAGTCCCACAAAACGGTGGAGTGTCAGTGGCTATTTTAAATCAAACGTGTAGTTTATGTCAACACACAGTAAATTTCAATTCTTGTACCGTTCCTACCTTTCACGTTAAAGGAAGCAACTAAATTTTTAGGTAACATTTATTCAGGGTTTAAGAAACTTTTAAAGATAATGAAAAATTGGATCTAATCATTTGGTTTGAACATTTTACAGTAAACGGCTGAGCAATAGCACCACCAATTCGAGTGCTTGTCTTTTTTCCTGTTTCACGCACGGGAAGATTAAAAGTGTGCAAAAATGCCTCGAAAACCCGTACCTTGCACAATTTGTGGAAAGTATTTTTTATTCCTCACATTGCAAAAGACACATGCTGACGCACACAGAATGAAAGACCTTTCAAGTGTAATATTTGCGGATCAGCTCATCGCACAAAGGGCAATCTAAACATCACTCCGCAACGTTCATGAACCTGAGAAGCGACCTCGGAAAAAGTGCAGTGTATAATGTGTGAAAAAGCGATGAGAAAGAGCCATCTGAATAGTCATTTGCTGAGCCATTAAATGAGAAACACACTCGTGCTCCATTTGTGACAAGAATTTTGCAGTTCATTGAGCTCTACCGTTCAATATCGCATGAGAAACTGAGAAGAGATCCATGTGTCTTTTGTGAAAAACCCATTCAAACTACTTTCATACCACGAGAATGCACCCTCAGATCTTCAGCATTAAACGAGAAGCGCGTACTTCTGCAAAGCTGTCCAGTTTCCGTTTTCTCAAAAAAAGGAGAATTTAGGAGTTCATAAACCCGAGCTGTCCACCTAAAGAGCGACGCGTATTCTTGTTGAACTTGGCAGAATAAATATTGCAGCAGAGCGAACGAAAGATAAACAACATGTCAGTTCATTTAAACGAGAGCCATTTTCAAGTGCAAAATCTGGTGGCACAAAGAATTATAAAAGATCTTGGGGGCTCAAATGTGCACATGGACCCGTCACAATAGATATGAGCAATTTCCCTGCCAAAAAGTGCGACAAAAGACATACAGCCTCTCAAAGTAAAACGCTTAGTAGACCATGAAAAAGCAATTTTACACCCGATGCATATTTTTGCGGAGAAAAGTATCAAACACATCTGACCTATATGGCTCATTTGTTGAAGCACACGAAAGGAGAAGACATTGATCAGTTCCGTGCGATAAGTTGTGACAAGAATTTCCAATTTCTGAGCAGTGTTAGGGCACATGTGCGCCACACCCACACGACGGAGCGTCCGTACCCTTGAGAGATTTGCGGACAGTCATTTAAAACAAAAGCGAACCAACAGGGACGCATCAAGTTTTCATCTAAATGAGAAACCGTTTCATTGCACTTTGTGCCCAAGAAGTTCTGCAGGCATCTCCAAACTTGAAAAACAATTAAAAATGTTAAAGAGATCTTGAGCGAATTAGGAATAACCGGTGTTGAAATATAAGTGAATAAGAGGCAGAAATCAAGTTACCCCACTCTACCACCAAATCATCCGTTGTAATTAGTTTCCAATTGTATTTGATTGCCAACTGACTATAACTTAAATTAGCTGTTCATCCTTGTAAAATATTACGAAGTATGTTGCTGTTGAATGTTGATGCTCGAAGGCAATTTTGTAAGCAACTCACATCTAATGACCCAGAATATATTTTTTTTACTCATTTATACCATGTAAGCCTAATAAAAACAATATTTTTGCTACATTTTGTAGTGCTCTATTTCTTAAGTTGTCAATAAATACATTTTTTTTTATTATATTTCCACAAGTTTTAACAGCCGGTTTAAAATTTTGCATTTAAGAATTTGCCCCTTCCTGATTTCTATTGTTTTTCAATAACTTCCAGCTGCGAATGCATCGATTGCAATGTCTCCGATTGCTGAGGTTGGCGACCAAAGGTGAAGAACTATATTTCACGAGTTTGACGATATCAAACGTGAATTACTCTCAAGCTAACCCACTGAAGTTAATAACAGTTTCCTACTTGCTCATTTTTATGTGAACTTATCGTTATCGTTGGATATGGATTTTGGAACGTCTCGTTGTTTTTGAAGATTTGATTTTCATTGAAATGGCAATGGGGTTTTGGAATTATTCTGATATTGATTTTGGTGTCGATAACAAAATAAAAATTGGTTTCATGAAGAGTCAATCTTTCTATATTTGTTATATCTTTACAAGGAAAACCAAATCCACAACCAGGAGGCTGCTTGAATTATACAAAGAGTAAAATACTTTTTGCATGTTTGAATCTACAAATGTAATACACCAAGACCATTCAGATAGTCGTGCAAATTCAAGCTACTACTGTGAACAAAGACGGTCATAAGTTAAATACTTTGCAAGACAGCTCCCTTTCAACAGCGCGCCTGCTCTGACTCCTCAGTCGATAGTCTAAACAGATACTAAAACCACTAGTCATTCTTTTATGTTGAGATTGCAGAACCAAAACAAAGTGGAAAAATTATTTGTTTATTTTTAATAAAAGGTTTTTTAATTCTCACAGATTATTACAAGTGCCCTCATCAACTGTGACTTAAAATGGACTGCGAGTTAACAAATTCAAAGAAACCAGGAAACTGGGAAGAACAAGTGGAGGGGATTCTAATGGTTGAACACCAATCCCAGCTGAGGTCAACCTTTTTTTTGAGTCACCCAGAACGGATCCCATGCTCTTGCCTGAGGTAACGATTTAAACATTATTTATAACATTTTGGTAATATAATAAATAACAACAACGGTTCAGTTCATTGGGTTTTTATGGTTTTATTTACTAGATATGGGAGAAAGTGTTTGAGTACTTCAAAATCAGACTTGATAACGATTTTGAACACTTGTCCTGAGTGGAACAACTTACTGGAGAAAAAGAAGACGACAATTTTATTACCGAAGGTTCATAACTGAATATTAATTTTCAAGCCCAAATCTTTGTAATTTTTACAGTAAAAGGGTTGAGTTGAATTATGGTATTTTTCGTAATTTCTCAGGTTTTAGCAAAATGCATGAGGGCTACATAACCAAAGGAGATTTTCTGATTTGCCGGCTTCTTAACAAGCAGTGTAAATTGGAGATTGATGAAGCACATCCAGATCTGTTGGAGGAGTCTAGACGACGACAAGAAGAGAGAGAACGGAATCGCTCCCGTAAAAGGCGCAGCATTCGAAGACCTTTGGATGAAAGGATTTTGGAGATTTTTCAGAGATTCAGACTAGATGACAAACTGTGTGTTAAACTTAAAGGGTACCATCACACTAGTATTGAATAAACCCGGCAATTCGAGATGTAGTGATGTATCTTTAGAGGACTTAATTTGTGCCATAAATGTGTCATAAGTGATATATTCATAGACTAGCTTTAAATATAAATCAAATACATATCATACCCATAAAATTGGTTCTCGCAAAAGGAATTTCCAGTAACGACAGATTGAGTACTGCTAATTGCCAAGTGCTAAAGGGATCGTCTCATCTTAAAGAATTAGAGTTACTCACAAGGAAGACTCTCCACTGAAGTCTAAACCAAGTGATGCCATTTCCCGTGTCTAGGGTAAAAAAGTGTGCTGAACAAAATGGTGGCTTCAGTGTGCTGTAAAACTAAGTTTTCGAAGACTTAGGAGACTCCGAAATGTTTTGTTTTGCTTGCTCAGCTGTTGCGCACTACCCAGAGACATGCCGGCTGTTGAAACCATGCATCATGTTGACCTCAGCTGGGCGGTGGGTCTAAAATCAAAACAATCAAACTTTACCAACCTCAATCATAACACAAAAGTTTCTTGCAATTGTACAAATCAGAAGTAATGTAATTCTCGCCGCCGAGCTAAGGTCAATATGATGCATCGTTTGAGCAGCCGGCATGTCTCTGGGTAGTGCACAACAGCTGAGCAAGCAAAACAAATGGGTAATTCCATGGGAAGCGCGAGCAGATTTGTGACCTTTCGGAGTCCTAGATCGTCGAAAACTTAGTTTTACAGAAAACTGAAGCCACCATTGTGTTCAGCACACTTTTTTACCCTAGACACGGGAAATGGCGTCACTTGGTTTAGACTTCAGTGGGAGAGTCTTCCTTGTCAGTGAGAAATTAAATGTGAAAAGTTCGGCTTGCCCAAAAGACTTGGCATAGTTTTTTTTGCACAAACCGTGAAGAAAAAGCTTCTCATTAGATCCATTTGGATGTGAATTGGGGATATTACTTTGGATACTTGTGATGTTCCCTGCTCCACCACAGATTAAATTTCCGAGACTAACTGGCTTTTCCTACAATTTACCACTGAATGGACATGAAACTGCGATTCTTAAGAGCTGGTTTTTGGAGAGATTTCCGGAATTAAAAACTCTCCAAATGTTGAGACATCATAATACAATTCAGGAATTCTGGTGGGACTTGGTTGCAACCCGGCTGGAAATATGGAAGGTGATTTACGGCGTTACTTTCAGAGGAAAGGTTACTGGACAGCTGGCTACCAAAGCTCGAGAAGATTTCGTTAATAACTTGTCAAGAAAATGGGGATCAAGAGCTGCTAGAAATTTACAAAACCTGGCTTCCAGTGGCCGTCCTAAATTAAAGGAATGGAAAGACTGGAATTTTAACTCATATTTCATTTATCTAAATTGTTGATGTGATTAAGTGAATATTTTTTGGAATAAAAAAATAAATTGGTTGAGTGATGTATTCACGTTTTTCAAAGCAATTGTTGTTATACATAAAGTCAAATTTATTATAATATAATGGATTCAATTACATTCATAATTATTAGTATGTACACCATTTAATAATTTGGATGGTCAGGATTTTACAATCATTTTTACCTTCCTTTTGGGCTTCATCTCGATTCATCGACTAATCCATTGATTCTCATAATTAGCTGTGAGTGATTAATTGTTTCCATTAAGTCATGAATCTTAAGGATACCTCTTTCGGTACTTTTTAAAAAATACCATAGAGAATGCATTCGAATGTTTCCTTGCCCGCGAAACTTTGAACCAAAATAAATTATTAACCTTTTAAAATCCATTTCATTGCACTGTTCGAGAACTTGTTTTGGAGTCATGTGTATTTTCGAACGGGAACCTCACTGAATTTATGACATAACCGTAACCGTACTTGTATCCTGACCTCAATAAAAGTGTGAATGAGCTGATTCTTTCGGTAATAAATCAAACCCCGTCCAATTTTCTTACTTCAGCATTTTTAATTAAATTTACAAAATGTACACATGTATTTTTCCAATACTTTAAAGACCATGGGCCCCTACACCAAGAAGCAAGCCAAGAAGGAAAGCATAAAGCTTGCTAGAATTGCAAGATGGGGGAGACAAAATATACCGAACTCCTCACTTTCTGAGACAAATGTTGAGTTTACAGTAACTACAGCCAGTCAACTTTATTTCCAACGGTCCAAATTAAAATCTCTTCCTTCACAAAGCTGCATCACCCCTTTACCACATGGTACGGCTACTACATCCCGTCCTGATGATTCAAGCACTAAGCAGGCTAAATGGGATGACACAAACTACCGTGGACGTCGTATATTTGCGTGCGATTCAATACAACTGTTTCTATCAAAATTAAATAATCATTTCAAAAGCTGCAAATCTGTGGAGCTGTCATTCACAAAGGAGATCAAAAACTTCGGTGGATTAGATCGTCATACAGTGATTAGTTGCAATTGTGGTTATCAATTTGAAATCAAAAGTGATACTGGAATAGAAAGCTTGCCAATTAACAAAGCTACAGTTTGGGGATGTCAAGTTGCCCCGATCGGATATGAAGCCATTGCTTCATTCTTAACGACGTTGGATTTGCCTGTTCCGTCCTCTTCGCTTTTCTCTAAACTTCAAAACGTGGCACGGGTGGACATCACAACAGCTCTGGAAAAGGAATTACTTGCTGCCGGCGCAGAAGAACGAAAGTTAGCAGAAGAAGCTGGCGACTACATCAACGTGGGAGGAAATCAATACCTGAAGATTATTGTAGCAGTAGATGGTGGCTGGAGTAAGCGATCGTACAGTCACTCGTATAATGCAAATTGTGGAGTTGCTGTCATTATTGGATACAGAACGCAGAAAGTTCTTTTTGTCGGTACGAAATAATACATACATAATTATGTCAATAAGCATCTTACAAAAATGAGTATAACTATCCTCAAATTCTCAATGCTTTAGGAACGCGGAATAAAACTTGCGTTATCTGCAAGAGGGCTGAAAATCTTGGAGATACCCCAAAATCACATAACTGTTACAAGAATTTTGACAAACCCAGCACTGCAATGGAAGCGGATGCAATTGCAGAAGGGTTTGGAAAGAGTATTCAGATGCATGGCTTGGTTTACTACAAAATGATTGGGGATGGCGATTCTTCAGTTCATGCCAGAGTAATTGACACGTATCCTGGTCACAAAGTGCAGAAAATTGAATGCATCAATCACGCCATGCGGAACTTTAATAGAAAGCTCATGAACATATCCAGCAACAATGTAAAAGGAAAGAAGGCTGACATTCCTAAGGAAGAAAGGCAAATAGAAGGAATGAGTGGACTTTTTGATCGGCTTGGTAAAGGAGTTCGTGGGGCAATAGATTTTCATCACACATTTTGTTATGAAAAAGATCGTTGGAAGCAGTTGGATTCTGATATCATGAACGTCGCAAAACATGTATTTGGGGATCATAGCCAATGTCAAACCTACTTTTGCGGCCCAGAACGGAAAAGTGAGAAAAACCTGGTTCCTGAAATGTGCCAAAAGCAATTCTGGAATCTAATGACTGAAGCTCTTAAAAAACTAGCATCCATGTCAGAAAGCCTTATTCTAAAAATGAATACAAACTGCGTCGAATCATTTATGGCAGTAGCTAACCGGTATATGGAGGGGAAAAGAAAACATCTTGGTGGTAGTTACCTGTACGACCTCCGCATGAGATGCGCAGTATTTTCATTTAATACATGCGGATTCTGGCTCGCTGACGCGTATATTCATACGCATGGAATTGCGCCTCAATCTAACTGGATTACTTTGAGAGACAGGGCGTTTCGGGAAAAGAATCGAACCCGTTCAAAGCCACCACCACGTGTTATCACCTACGGGTTTCTTCGAAGTAAAAAAGGGGATGAGCATTATGGAACAAATCCAACCAGACCTGATATGACCAATGAAATGCTGTCATTTAAAATTCAACAACTGTATGAAAACCTACAAGTTGACGAGCTTGGACAAAAGTTAATTGAAGAAAAAACACAGGAACAATCAATGTCAGATGATTGGTTTGAGGAGCGGGGAAAGCGTATGACAGCTTCCAAAGCTGGTCCAATTTGCAAGTTGAAAGAAACTACCGACAACACAGCAATGTTAAATTCTATATTGAAACACCAGAAAACTCGTGGAACGGTCGCAATGCAGTACGGAAGCGAATACGAAAAGACAGCAATTCTTGACTACGAGTTGGCTTCTGGCTTTCCTGAGGGGCATGTGAAAAAATGCGGATTGGTAGTTTATCTCGAGGATGGGATCTATGCTGCTAGTCCGGACGGATTTGTTGGGGAGGATGGAATTATCGAAGTAAAATGCCCATATAGCATTAGGGATGGCAAAATTGAAGACTGGCCTGGAAGTTCAAGTGACTGTCCGTTAAAATTGCTAAATGGTGTGTTGCAACTCAAGACAACTCACAATCACTATTACCAAATTGTTCAGCAGCTCCATATAACAAACCGGATGTGGTGTGATTACGTGGTATGGACACCAAATGATCTATTCGTTCAGCGAATCGAGAGAAACGTTGAGACTTTGGCACATTGGGAAGCAATGAAAATGAAATTGAAAAAGTTTTGGTTTGAAGATTTGGCCCCCGAATTAGTGGATTCTCGCCTTCAGCGAAATTACAAGGATTATCGATGCCCTGTGAGTCGTAGTGTCGGTCGAGCGAAGTTGTTGGCTTCCAGAGAGAAACGGCGAGCTAAGAATATCGGGGGCAGTTTGTAAGCGTGGATTGAGAAATGTTTATTTTTATAAAAAGCAGAAATGGTGGTGTTTAAGTTAACATGTTTTTGCTGAAAAATAAAGAAATTTTAACTTGCTATTCAATGTGTAATTATTTCCCAATTGTGCAATAAGTGTACGAACGAAATTTTTTGGGAGAAAAGTTTGTTTTTAGACAAGCTACAACTATTGCATAATGTGTATATGAGATTTTGCATGCATGTCATGCTTCTATTCGTATTATTTGCAAAGAGTATCATAAGTATTAATGAAAATAATCACAAATACACTCGATTTTCATGCAGATAGACTGTTCATTAGAAATGCCACTACAACATATATAATTAGTAACCGAAACCCCAAATTCATATTGGAAAGAGAAATAATGAAAACGGTTAATCCATGAAACTCCGTTAGGAACACCCATTTTGAAGACTTTATATCTCAGACCCAAACAAAGTTTCCGGGATTGTCTTCTGACACGATTGTTCAGGAACGTGTATTCATTAGGTCTCATAAGTTTCAATAAAATCGTTCAGATTTTTTAGGCTCCACTTTACTTTGAATGCATGAACCAAAATGACGGTTGTAATGCATTTCTTATGGAGACTAAAAATTAATTTAGTTGATTCATAGGTAACCGCTTTGAAGAAGTTTTAGACATAGATAAGTCGCCATTGGTACCTTTAAGTCCCGACAAAGTACAAGTTTCATGGAATAACAGTATTTTATGAAAGCCCTAGCAATTATCTTACTGAATTTACGGAGTTTTTATTTAGTATGACCTACCATTTTTTCTAACTATTTCTTGTAATTTATATTACCATTTAATTGACGTCTGCTAAGCTATCCGCATTATGTTCTAAAATTATAATACATGTATGTCAATGATATTCCTTAAAAGTTTGAAGAAATTACACTAACGTGTTACATACATACAAATAAAAATGGATTATAATATACAAAACAAACATTATTGTTTTGAAAATCATTAATCATAAGTACTCTCCGTCAGTCTTACTTTGCTTTGTTGACATAGATTTCTACTATATAGCGTGGTACCATTGTGGTAAATGAGGATATGAGTATCTGCTGCAACTTTTATAGGGGACGTCTATATCCAGCAGATAATGTAAACAAAGCAAAGTAAGAGTGCCACAGAGAGTACTTTAACTATATAACGTAAACATTTTCTTGCGATTTAATGTTAAGAAATTACTAGGAAAATATATCCACAAAGTTTAAGATTCAATTTTTTTGTAGCATTACAGGAAGCTGACAACTGACCTTCTTAATGACGAATATTTATTAATCTTCCTCTTCCTTTTTCCAATATGATTCAAATCTAAATTGAAGTACAAGCTTTAAATTTAATTATTTTAAAACTATTTTATTTTAGAAATCTATTGCATAATTGTAATTATAATCTTAGAATCATTACAAGTACGTTTTTTACAGTTTTTCCAATCAATTTTATAAAAAAATTGCTGAACAAACTATGTTCAACATGAAGATTGTATTTTGCTACAATTCTAATTTAAAAACCACAAAAACCCACAGAATGTTTGTAGATATTACATTATTATAAATTGTATTAGTTTTATACATAAGTCTGCATAAATCATAGCAAATCCAATTGCCAAAAGTATAATAATTCGCACATAGTATCAAAATTGGTAATTAATAATTGCTAAATGTAAATCCTAGTAGACTTAAACAATTAACACCAACACCAGAAGGAACTAACATAATGTTAAAGGTAATCTAGAATGAATTTTAGTAAAATTATGTTTCAAAACAAATCGTTTTATAATAAGATACTTTATCAGGATCTAAGGGTTTAACATAATTAAAAATGGAATTTAGTACTTGATCTAAATTGTTTCTTAAAGCCAAATTTTGTCTAACCACAAAACTTCAACGAAGCTATCAGCAATTATTCCCTAAACTGGGATAAGAATGAATAAAATTACATAGGTTAGAATCCTGCACCCCGTCACGCTAAAGACGTAAACCAATATAGTACCACAATAGTTAAAAATAGATTTTAAAATCCGAATAGTTTATCAACCAGCGAAGTAATATTATTAGATTAGCTATATAACGGTAAAATTATCCTTTTAGGAATGTAGATGTGTATTAAAACGGGAGCATAAAAAAGTACTTAAGCACTCGCTCTATATAAGTTACCTAATCGAAATGTCTTAACAATGTACCTAATATAACTTCGTAATGCAGATAGAAATTATCGTTTACCTGCATTAATAGTAATCCGATTTTTTTAACACCGCATTACACCTCTATCATCTTCGTAAAG
Source organism: Orchesella cincta (assembly GCA_001718145.1). Classification (NCBI taxonomy): domain Eukaryota; kingdom Metazoa; phylum Arthropoda; class Collembola; order Entomobryomorpha; family Orchesellidae; genus Orchesella; species Orchesella cincta. The sequence continues at coordinate 12,907 of LJIJ01004274.1, forward strand.
TAAGGAATCCGTCATCCGTTAAATATCATTACCCGTTTTTAGGTTTGAGAAGGGGCCCTAGAATCCACAATAAAATCAAAAATCATCTTTCAGAATTATTTCAATCTAAAAATTAATTAATATTTCAGATACTTACGTTCTTATTATTCGAGGACTCGTCAGCGTCACAATACGTGGTGGTAGAGCTGCAACATGTGAATCTTGACATTGCGCTTTCGCTTGAAAGATTCGCTTCCAATTTTCCGTGAAGAATGCACTTCTTCCTGTTCCTACCATCATTAGCGAAGGTTTCCGCCCGGATTCAATGTTGATAGTTGGAATGCGCCGTTTTACAGACTTATTTTGTTCTCCATTCCTTACCGTTTTTTGCGCTGCATCCGTAATGGTACTTGAAACCATGAGAAAGTTTTGTTGAATAGTTTTTGTGGCTATCTTTTCTTCTTAGCCAATTCCGACTTCAAATTTTGATTTTCTTTCCTTCTCAGCGGCAAGCTCACCTCGAAGACTGCTATTTTTGGGCATTGAGCTGGTTAATTTCTACCTCTTTTTCTGCCAGGGTGCCATTGAGGGCTGCAGCATGCACGTTGGATTCTTCCAGTTGCCTGTTTTTTTTCACTTAATTGTTCCGTCATTGTTTGAATCTCTGACGCCTTTTCATGCAGTGTTTCGTTAAGGAGTTGCTTTTCAAGTCCTAGTTGGACTAACTGCTCCTTTAAAATTCTGGTTTTCATTGAGAGCACGTTTAAAACCAGTATCCAACTCGTTCATCTTTTCATTAAGCTGCTCAAATTCTCCCGTTTTCCTCCTCTCCACGTTCTGCAGACGAATAATTTCAGCAGTTGCAGATTCCAATTGAGCTTTGCTAGCGGTTTGTTGAGCAACTAATTCTTTGTCTTTTTTATTCACAATTTCCTTATGGACTTTGGCTGTTTCTTTGATTAGTGAGATAAAGTAAATCTCTTTGTCCATTTCTTGAGGGGGCTCGACTTCTAGCTGAGCTCTATTGGAGGAAACTTCATATCCTCGATTCTCTACAGGAGCCTGAAACCCCAGAGGTAGACCGTAAACAGTCTGGGAACTCATGGGCTGCTCGGCAACTTGATAACATCATTTGGTACCTGGGCCTGTAAATTCTGAGGCTGACAGTAATTAGCGTGAGGACGCATAGGCTGCTCAGCAACTTGATATCCATCATTTGGTGCATGGGCCTGAAAATTCAGAGCCTGATCGTAGTGATTATATGTGCCCGTTGAAGTATAAGGCAGATTCCTCTGTTGATTCGGAAATTTGCTACGGTCGAAAATTGTAGGTATTGGGAAGTCGCTGGAAACGTCTGGGTCGTTGGTGTTCTCCATTACGAAGATTAACTTGAATAATTGTATATTAAGAAGCAATATAATTAATCTGTAGGATCGGAAATTTAAAGCAAACTCCCTAATTAGCTGCCTAATTTCCATACTTATGGGACTTTTTTAGTTATATTCCGCCCTGGTCCCCAATTAGCTTTTTTTTAAAATCATTGCTCCGAAACTGCACGCCGAGAATCAAAATTATCAATTCCACACACCATTTCCTGGCCACATTTTTGCACAATAAAACCCATGCTGTCACATTTCTGCACAATAAAACCTATGCTGCCACATTTCTGCATAATAAACCCCATGCATTTTACGTAGCAGACCCCATGCTGCCACATTTTATAGCAAACCCCATGCTGCCCCATTTTGTGTAGCAAACCCCATGCTGCCCCCATCGTTACTTTAGTAGGCGTATGTAGTGAAGAAGAGTGGGTACCCCAAAATGTGGCAGTATGGAGGAAATACACATGGTGTGGCACATGGTTACAATGGTGTCCTAAACAGAAATCAGGTAGATTCTTCGTTTATGGTTTTAGATATGTGGTGACAACATGGTTTCAAAATACTCCATTTGTAACCAGTGTTTACATACAAAGTTTGTTTGAAGCTTGAGAACGCATAAGAAACATGTATTTATCTAAATGCGCTGAACAGGTCTACTTACAAGCAAGTATAGTCAAGTGTAACTCACGGACGATTTTCAAAATGAGTTTAAATGTGTGGAAACGTATCAAAAATAACTCACAATGAAATATCAGATGCTAAGATGACCATTGGTTCCTGTAAAGCCAGTTTGAATAAACCGGAAGGAAGTGCCTTTACAATGCATTGTTAAGGCACCATGCGTGGACCAGTCATATGTAAATTTATGAACATCACTGTATAATGCTTTCATGAGTTATAAAAACGAATATGATGTTAGTGTTGCACACTTGACACTTTATATGATGAAAATATCTGATTTCAGAAAACGTTATAACATTGGAGTGTGGAAAGTATACACGCGTACTTGCATTTACGGACTCCATAAATTAGTTGTAGTAGGGTCCGTATAGTGACGTCTAGTTTCGGAGAAATAATTTTTGATAACAATTTTGGGAATTGTAATTAAAGGCCCGAGTCACT
>LJIJ01004275.1:0-15389 GCA_001718145.1 Orchesella cincta
AAATACGACTGATATCACCAGTGGAAGTGGATAATAAAATATATACCTGCTTTATAATTTACTAAATGGAGTTGTTGTGCACTTGAAATACAGAGTTATTATTCTATTAGTTTTCAACGTTTTGTGCAAAATGGTATTAGTTTACTTCTGGTGTCTCATTTTTCGCTTGATTTGTAGGTCTACAAATAAAAATTCTGATTTGCTAACATTTTCTCCCACTGCTTTTAGGTCAATTCACATTTTATAAGCGTAGCATTATGTTCTTGAATTCACCTTTGGGAAAAATATACTCCCTTTGTGCCTTTGTAGCTGGCTCTTCATAATGCCCAAACTGGCACTTAAAAGTTCAATTCTTTGAGTTTGAATATTAGACACATTTTCAATCTATAATTTATTGTTTTTAAAATTCAACTTTTAGTTTATTCGAGTTTGTCTAAGGTAGATTATAAGTATGGTTAATCGAAGTAAAAAAATGTATACAAGACCATCTTTGAACACAAATTGGACGCGATCCTTTCACAAGTATCGTCTCGAAAGAATATTTCAATCTAATTGAAAGTATATATTTGTCTCCAAGACTTCAGTCAAATTTTTTAAAATTCATTGCAATGTTCCGTGAAGTAATATAATGCAAAGTTCAACTTGAACGAATTCAATTTCGTACTACGATGCAAAAGTTCCAAATATGCTTGCTATTACATTTTTGCGTCATCGAAATCTGCTCTACTTTGTTTTAAATCAAAGTTTTGTTCAATTATAGTATGTAAAAAACAAATTGAATTTGCTCGTGTGAAAAAACGTCAGAAATGTTCATGTATGCATACGTTGAAGATATCCATAAACCTCTGGAAGAGAAATGGAATCCACCTTTGTTATGTTTCGTAAATATTAAAAGCTACAGCAAATTTCATCATGTCTGTGTTGCCAGAAGAATATTAAAACACACCAAAACTGTTTAAGTTTCCCAAACCAAAAGGAAAGCTTTTAAACCTGACAGACCCATGACATTACACGAATGAGGAGGGACTTGGTTTTGACAAAATTATTTGATCAAATACAGATAAGAGGGATGAAACATTCAGTTGGCTTGATTTCTAAGCTAGATTGCTTTAAAAATTAAAAATTATCAACTATATTGATTTTAGATAGACATAAGGGAAATTGAAACATTTATCAAGCAAACAATAGCCAAGAGTAAATAAGAGGTGCTTTTTATAAATGTAAATTTAAAGAGGAAGAAATTTAAAGACCTCAGTGTAGAGTGAGGAATCAGATTAGGACAACCAAAATTTGGTGAACAAATTATGAATGTTTGTGCAATCTAAGTTAACATATAAGATACTATATACAAGATAAAGCATGATATTCTATAAAATGGTTCATTAGTTTATAAACTACTTTAGGATAATAGGATAACCTTTCTGACAGCAAACAAATTAAAAAATTAAATTCCAAATGCGAAACTTACTTAACTATCTTAGGGTAGGTTAGGTCAAAAAGGAATTTTGGTTCAAAAACTCGATTCGATGGAACAAAGGAATTTGAATAATTTGTAAAAGATAGAAATAATATTGAATTGCGTAAATAAAATAGAAAAGTGAAAAAGTCAAACCAACACAAGAATAAAAGCATGAGAGTGAAAATTGAAAACCATATTCTTAGTAACAGCAACTCAATAAGTTAGGTAGAACTAATACTAGAAAAAATTAACTTTTTAATTAATAATTTTAAGCTGTCGTCGTCAAATTCTGATGACTAAGCCGCCAATACCCAGCCAAGATAACGTATGTGAAAGGAAATTGTGTTTAAACGTTAAACATTGTTAAGAGAGAAAGGTATTTAATTACACTATTCATGATATTTTTCCGTTTGTTAATTCTGCATGCAAAATATTTTCCATTTGTGCTCAATTGTAAAGAGAAATTAAATTATGTGATTTTATATGTCAATATGTCAGATAACTGTGTGCCAACCCGTTTTCCAAACATTCAGCACTTTACTTATAACAAGCAGTAAAGCCAATTTACTGACAAAATTTGAATAAGTTTTTTTGTCTTGTTTCGCAAATTTTGTTGGCATAGGAATACCTGCCATTGACCAAATAAGTAACCACTAGTAATCTTGTTTAGTCCTCTTCCGTTCAGAAAACCCATTTTCATGGTCATCCACTTTAGCAAACATGTGTACAGTTAATATCAGCAGAAATTTTGTCTACGCTTTAAACAGACAGGCTCGGTTTACTTTTGGAGTTCTATAATTAATTGCAGTTACAAAGTTGAACCAACCTTTTCCTAAATATCACGCCAAATGCTTATTACATATAATTTACTGGAGCCCCTCGTACACTTCAGGAGTTCATTGCAAAATTAACCAAACTCCCTTTGATTCCCCTTTACCTTTCCGATCATGAAAATGGAAAACATTTCCGCATTGTTTCTTCCAAGCGTACAAGCTGGTTTGCCAAATATCTTGGATGTACGTGCTATTATGCAGCATCGCAATGATTATCATTTGGGAGACCCAAACTTATTTAGTTCGCTGGGTGACACTTGCCAAGCATCAATCACAATCATAGTGTTGTTGCTAATGGTCCAAGCACAATGGAAGCTTGGAAAGATGTCGGAACAAATCGTGTTTTTCTTAAATGGAATGATTCAAATTGAAACCCAATTTGCTCGGTGTAAGCCCAACTACCACCATCATACTTCTGAAACTATTTTATGCTTAAAAGTCTTTATTAAAATGACATTTTAGATGGAAATATTCCTCAAATTGATACAACAACAAGATATGCACAGTTGATGGTAAAGATATTTGCTTTAAGTGTCAAACAAATGGCATTTGGCCTTCCCGTTCTTGGCGTACTTTTTCCGAAAATGGCAGTAAACGTGTTTGCCTTCATGTTTCGAAAATATGGTGACAACATGCATCCACTGGTAATGTCTCTACTTTCTCTGGCTTTGAATGGACCTCCAAGCTTTCTAGCCATGATAGTTCAATCTTTCATCGGAGTTCAAATGACGATCTCTATTTTTAGCGTGCGAAACTTCCTTGTTTGTTTCAGACGGTAAGTAATTTCGTTGTCTTATTCTAAACATTATTTTTGCGTTAAAAAATTTAGAAAAGAAATCAAATATGAATTTCAAATTTAAGTGAAATGATAAATGTTCTGGATGCCTGGAACTACCCTCCAAAATCTGCTGCTAGGATGCGACAAGAATTTACTAAAAAAGTACTTCACCGACTTGCACTCTATCGTCAAATTTATCTTTGCTGGAAACAATTCAACCAAATCCACTCCTCAATTTTGTTCCAGTTCGTGCTCTCGATCAGCTTGATGCAAGTTATGAGTACAGTTTTTCTGGTTTTGATGAGCAGAGCAACTGGAAATGAAGCCGGAAGTGTCTACATTATAGTTGCTATTATGGTCTTGACTGATTGCTTGCTTTGGCTCATTTGCACTATAACAGCTGCAGGAAATGTTCACACTGAGTCGTTGGAAGTATTGAAGCTACTGGATACACAAAAAGCGAAACAACGAAATGATGAGGGAAAACTGATATCCAAGACCATTAAGGCTCTCCCAATTATCAAGACGAATCTTGGACAGTCAAATTTTATTGATAGGATGACCCCACTGATTATTCAAAGTTTCAATTTCCAACGAATAGTAGACTTACTACTTGTTCGTGAATAGTTTTGGCGTAATATGGTTTAAAAACAGAACTGCCTTTTTTTCTGTGTATAACTTTTATATTTACAAAAACGCTCTTCACTTACTTTAGTTTAGCAATTAACTGTAGAAAACAATAAACTAGTGCAAAAATAGTGGGCTAATCTTTAAGTCGGTAACTTACAAATTTGGAATATTCTCGCAATGTCGTGCAGCGACAAAAATGCCTTAAATTAAAAATTTTGATGTAAAATTAATTAACTAGATTTTCTAGCAAGTCTAAGCAAATAGAATTGTCAGCACTGAGGGAAAAAACTTTTCCTTCGCAGTAACCTTTCTACAAATAGGTCACATGTCCAGTTTTTGTGTAGTTAAAAATTCCCCGGTAGGTCGTTACCGCGTTACTGCAATATTAACAATGACAGTAATGTATAACCTAACCTCAATGTATCTAATGAAATCTACAGTTTCAACTCAACCCAGCCGGGTTTTAAACATATGCTCATCAATTATATTGTAATATATTGTTTTCTCCATAGTATTTGCTACATACCATTGCAAATCCCCTTGTCGGTCTTTTTTGCAAATTTGAGACAGAATCAAATGGGAATATGTTGCTCTTGTACCGGATTTTGAGCGTGATAGCTCCAATCCAGTTAGCCCCATTGTAACTGTGTTGGCCTCAAAATTGTTATCCAGGTTGATCTTGTTCTATATTATCCGGGTTGGCTGACAAAACAGTTATGTATAGAGTTTACTGTTTTGTGTATTCAATGTGCTATTAAATCCTACAAGGAATGGCGAAAACCTATGTACAGATACAATAAAAATCAGTCCAGTAATCAATTCAATAAAAAAATGTAAAAAACGTTGAAAACGTGGTTGGCCGCCAGGCGTGGCTTTGTAAAGATTTTTTTTTTAAATTGAAAAGAATAGATAGAACATTCCTAAACAAAGTCATATGTAGTTCAATCCCATGTAATGCATCGATTATTCCGCCTTTCGTTGTATAGTCTAGTTAGTCATACGACTGACGTCAGTTTGGCAAAAACATTGAAGGACGGTCAAACAAACTTAAAAAACAATATAGAAAAACCTCTTAAATTTTACCAGGATTTCTAATATGCCTAATAAGCTGCGGGTTTTAAGTTATAGTTACATTATTCAATTCCCTCAACTTCTTCATTTTAAAAAGTATAATAAATCTACCTAATTTTATATAAGTACCTGACAAAAACTTTATTATTCAGAGGTCTACTTTTTTCTATTATTTTAAAGTCAGTTTGGTGTAGAGGTAGAGTTCCAATCCTTTCGGGTTTAGTTTCGCGCGTGTGAGAAGATAAAGGCAGTAAAATAAATTGTTTATGAATGATAGTTTTTTTTGCAATAATATCATTAAGCCCTCAACATGTCTGCTGAGATAATAATTACAACATTCCTGATTCAAACTCCAACACAGCAATGGCCTCGGTTTGCTGGCCGCTCAAATCTACAAATTATCTTACTACTTGATTCCCTCCTATTTTGCGGAAACGGAAGTAGTGAGCTCAATATAGTTGTTGTATCGACGCCCAAAAAGAAATATTGTTGTCTGATTAGTCTACTTCCGTTTCATCGCGTTCAATGACCACCACAATTATAGTCCGTTTTATCTACATATTAGTTCAGCACTTGCTCATAAAATCCAGTGGCAATAATGAAGACCTCCGCATTCTTGATGTGTTTTTATGCGTTTTCATGATTTTGGTATTCTTTGCTTTGGCTGCAATGTGGTACAACATGTGACCAGCCCTGAAGCTGATTGCATATTGACCGAAAAATCGAATGAGCTACGTAAGCATTATTAGCAACCATTAAGAAATATTAATGACAAAGCATCTAAATAAGTTTTACATTCCAGAATTTCAACCCAATCCTCATAAAACTGACGTTGGAGGAAACATATTGCTTGTGTTTATGACGGCGGTATAATATATCCAATTCCACTATGCTCCATTGCCAACCTTTTTTGACTTGAACCCATTTTCACTCATTTTCAACCATTTCTTGCTTCGCTGTTTATGATCGAGACCGTCTTCAAATTTTCTTTCATCAATTGGAGCATCTTTTTGTTAATGACATTGGCCAGTTCGTTTTATTTTCCTCAAAACTATGGCGTTATACTAATCATGTCGTAGCGGTTGGAGTTTCCACCGAAGCACATTTGCAGGTTCTGGCAAGAGACACATTTTCCCCAAGGGTTACAATACGCCCTTTATACCCAAATCCATTTAGTTCTCACAATTACTAGGAAGTTTGTCAGGTCAAATTACCCTTGATTTAGTTTTAGGGAGTCAAGTCATGTTGAGTTGCTTTTATTTGGTTGCTAGTTAAACGGTGCGGATTTTCTACCAGTCATGTTTTTACTTACACTTGCGACATCATCACTGCAGGTTATTGGTATGACAATTTTACTCCTTTGCTTGGGTATTGATGGAGAGTCATAGCCAAAAACTGGTGCAGAAAAATGTTGGGAAATACGCGACAGAAAACAGGCATTCCCCAAAGTACTACTATAAAATAAAATGGAAAGCTCAACAACCCCTACCTTCTATTGTGGAGAGAGGTTTTCGCTGAGCGCAGATGCGATAATGAATTATTTTGTTTTGAGATAACGCGACTCGCTTATTTTGTTATATCAACCTTGAGCTCCGAATACCTGGAAAGTTATATGTATGCATAGTGTGTAAAAAAATTACAACATTATGTATCATCAAAACCTAACAAGGGTGATACAGCTATGTATTAGCCTTAATAAGATTTAAAACCTGTAATTAAATTCAAAATCTGCACTCTGTTATTTAAATGCAACCGAATTCTGTCCAAATTAAATATGTTACCCTGAACTGAAGCCACAGTTTCCAATAATTTTCTTTAGCACGATTTCAGGGATTAGATTACCTTAAAGCATAAGTAGAAAATTGTCGTCATTTTTTTAAAACGAATAAAAGCCACTGGAAAAAGCTTAACTATGCATCTGAGATTTAGATTGATAAATCAATCAACTTGTTTTTTAATTAACTCACTTTATCTGGTACTTTAATTTTGGGAGGCGATGAGAAGTATTTGTATGCTTAGGCTGCCTTTCGGAATAAGTTTATAATTTTAAATAAATTTTCTTCTATGTAAGCATTAAAATGGAAATGTAAAAATTAGCATCATGCAAAAATATTTTGACAGCACATCTTTCAAGCAACCACCATGTAGTTACTAAGGAGAAGTTCAGCAAGTGCATGAATTGACCTGATATAAGTATTACAGATGAAATCCCGACTATGCAAGTAATGAAGATCTATGTGAGATTATGCATGTTGGCAGCGTTTCGTCCGTGGTAATGTGGATATTTTGAGACGCGCAATTCGAAGTTTTTTGGTGTGTAAAGGAACGCATTTTCTTGGGCGTTTCTTGACGGATTTGGACGCAAATGTTTGCAAATGTATATTTCCAAACCATTCTACAAGTGGCAATTAACGGTTTTCGAAATTCGAAAAACACACGCGTGTAAATTCAAAACCAAACCACAGAAAATTTATTTAAACAAATTACGTTTTCCGCCAAACAATGGGGAAAATATTATGTTGCAAGGAATTTGACGGCTAATTTAGGCCGTTAAAACTTCCTACAGCAATATTACAAACTTGAGAATCCGCTATTTCCCTATACGCTCGAGAAAAACATGTGTAGCTGTTAAATTAGCTCAGTGTTCTTTTGTTGTTAATTTGCAGAAGAACTTGGTAACCATTGGTTGTTTTTATTGCAACGCGTGGGATTAAGTTTACAATTTGACTCCCAGATCAAAGACTGAATGGTTAACTGATGATGGATCGACAATACAAGGTTTATTCTACGTCATAACATTCCCCCATTCCGATAAATTCCGTTCCTCGTTTGAAAGTCTTACAAGGTATTGGGAAAAATTGCATAGCAATGCTACACGTGGCGGTTCAGCACAGAATGTGCAACAATGGCAAAACCAAACAACGTTAAACCAAAGTTTATGGGGAAACGTGCGAAACCTTTGTTACTTACTTTGCTTACATAAACTGCTCTAACTTGGAATGTGTAACAATAACTACCTTATTGACCTGACACAACACGGATATTTTAAGAACGATCAAATGTACCCATTTGGGACAGAAGCGAATTGACTACACATTTCAGGTTATCATTCCAAAATTCCAATTCTTTGGGGGAAATATTAGGGCATTTTTGACACCGTTAAATTTTCAATGTTTGGGTATGCTATTCTATGGCAATTGCTCTTATATCTGCGTTGATACTTATGGCAGTCGACAAAATTTATTGATACAGTTTTTCTGGCAGATTACGGTAATTTTTTATCAGGATTTTGCGGAAATTAGGAACATGCAAATTCACATGAAAGCGCTACTATTGTGTGGATGGTCTGTGCATTTCTTTTGCGCGATTTTATAACTCGTGCTTGTATTCGTTTATGACTAAAGAATTTGAACCGACTAACTATCCCCTTGGTTTTGAGGAGCTTCTGATAACAACACTTTCCGCTTTTTACACCTTTCTATGTCAAAGGAAGCAGGATATGAATTACAGATATTTTCCACCATTTCTCGTAAACTGTATGTCAAAATTTTCACGAAATCATATTTCATGCAAAGTAACAATAACAATCTGCGTATTCAATTTTTGAGAAAAGTAATTAAGGGAGACATTGTATTAATATTATTGTCCACTTTACCATTAAAGCCATCTGAACTAGGCGGCCATGTCCAGTTAAAATCCAGGCTAATAAGGGACATGGTCATTACCGTTATTATCCACCTAACATGCCTGATTTAATCCCTCGTTTATGGTGATCCATTTTTAACCCGTAACTGCCATATATAACAGTAGGGATCCCAAAAACAGTTCTTCATTGGGCTTGAGAGTAGTCACTTTTCATCTTCATCGACATACACCTTCCGTAGAGTTGAGTCAATCAACTCACAAATTGCATCCATGGCTTTGAATATCTCCTGATTCGACTGTTGCAAGTGGACAACGTTTGGGATTGATCTCCCCATCTTCAGTTTTCATCCATTGTGTAGCTGTTTACAAACTAATATCCACAGTTACGTTCATTCCGGGGCACGTTTATTTATTATCATGCTAATAAATTAATGAGATGAACGATTGATCAAAGACCAAGCCAGGGCTGAAGATTATTTCTTTATTCATATTAAATAATAACTCAACTTTCGAATAATATTATTTTCACACGTATCCGTGTAACCTAAATGACGTACTTAATACTAGTAACCCATTTTGCAGTATCGAATTTAACCTAGTTTTTAACTCATCAATCATATCATGATCATTTGCATCTTTAACCTACATTCCAAATCATGCTCATATCCACCTTCATAACCTTCACGATATTGGATTTTTGTCCTGTCTCTATTTTTTTAGTCACTCATCCTCCTATATTCTAGACTGATTGAGGCAATATTGCATTATGATTACGACGACGTTGTGATCTATGCCAGCAAAATAAGGTTGCGTTTTCTGTGAAAACTTCAGCTTTTATCTTATACCTGTCTTCTTCTTCTTTCTTGCCTCGATTGGTGTGTAGGGATACTTCTTCTGGAGGGATCCTGGGTTCCTTGCGTTTAATGCTCATTATAGTACAATTAGTTGCAGCGTTTTCTCAAGTAAACAAGCTGACTGGCCAGTCATATTTTTTCGCTTGCTGGTTGTGGTAGAAGTTATACCCCGATGGTTTCGACTACGTCGGTAGTTTTACGCCTCCTTCCATTGCTCATGTGTGCCTCATGGGAACGATGTTATTATCAATTGCTTGGTTTGGTTTTAATATGATATGATGGCAGGTTCATCTCCTCTACTTCGCTCCTCAGAATGGATTCATAATTTGGAAGGTCTAGGAAAGAAGCAGGTTGATTTTTCTTATGGATGGAGTGGTCTGTGATGCGAAGGATCTTGAGTTTTGCATTTCCTTGTTCGAACATCAATTTACAGGTCAAAAACTGGTGCATTCTTATGATAACAGGAAAGCATTCTGGATAAGGTTTGTGCAGTTTCCTGCCAGAAAAAACGCGAGCGAACTCGTCGCCTCCTGAACTAGCCATAGTACAACACCGTCCTTCCAGTACTGTGATTTAGCTAATGTTTAATGAACCACGTTGCCTAGGGTGTTAAGAAGAGAGTGTAAATTTGTTCATATTGTTTATTCGAAGGTAACTTAATCGAGTAGACTTGATTCCTTGTTGTCATATCGTGTAACTGGCGCACGAAAGTTAAAAAGTTCGGATGAGGGAACTCTCGAGCAAGCGAAAGAAGAAGCTGAATTCTCCATGGCTGATTACTTTTGCACTTTTATTAACTGAACCGTCTTTAGGCCAATAAATGTTGTTTTTGACACTTTTAAGTCTCACACTTTTGTTTTTCAAACGCAGTATTCAATTTTTAAGTACTTTTACACTTAAAACTTAGTTTTTCGCGTGTTTCTTTGCCAACTTCGGGCAGTTCTTGATCATATGCCCTGGTTGGAGGCAATGTGAGCAATCCCCATCGAAACGTGCCGGTTCAGCAGAACGCATTCTCTTGCTATGCGTTGGTCTTCTGGGAGGTCGTAACACGCACGACAAAATGAATTCTGGGTTCCTGACCCCTGCTGGTTGCAAGGCGGCTAAAACGTTTTTTCTTTTTCATTGGTTTGCAAACTTTTTGTAATGACAGGAGTTGGATGTGGGAGTGCTGGTACTTGGGGAAATGCTGATGCTTGGAGTTGTAATGGTACGTGGGAAATGATGCCGCCTTTCTTGACTTTACGTTTGGTATATTTGTCTAAAAGCTCTTGACTTTTTGTACAGTGCTGGTATAAACGAAAGCCGTTTGAATACTTCACTAGATTTTTCAATGTTTTTTGTTGAACTTAACACACTTGAGTCAGTTTTTCAACTGTTCCAGGATTAAAATGTTAATTTGCGAGCGTATTCAATTGTGTTCGAACTGTACACTAAAAATGTTGGAAAAGTTTGCACTCGAGTCTCATTGTTCGGCAAATGTTTTTAGAAAATCGCAAACAGTATTGAATGCTTTTTGACAGAATCCCGATTCGGATTCGGGATTGTCCAATAATTGTTTGATGCCATCTTGGCTTTTGAAAATAGAACACTATTCCTCTTACTTCGTTTAAAGGCAATAATATCTTCTATGCTTTCTGCGTGTCTCACTTTGGCTTTCTCCTCACTACGTTTAATAAGATAATCCTAAAAACTTATGAGAAACGTCAGAGAGTGGAATGCATATTCATAAAATCTTAACTCTACATACCTATCCAGTTCTCTGTTTCTTATATTGCGTTATTTTGATGTGTGAGTTTTTGTCTTGTCATATTAGTCATTAGTGTGTTGATCTGTGTTCCCAATGTTCATGTTCACCTTAAGTAAGAACGCCCTTACACTAAAATCGATTGACTGCAGAATGCAGTTCATTTCGGACATGCTGGAAGATGGTGCGATGCGCAGTGCTACTCAATTATAAGCAGACTAGATATGTTTATGATGAGCGATTTTGTCATAACATCGTTCATCATCAACAGATAAATGCTGGCTGCATTCTCTCAAATTTTCAAATTACACTTATTTTCTTCGTCCGCTTTTCCATTCATTACTCTTCAGGTGGGAACAGGAATAATTTTTCCGTAAGCATTTGTACTACTTCAAATAAGCTATCTTAGAAACATAACTAACATATTAACTCATAAACTATCAAGTTCAAGTCGAAATGTGGGTTCCAGTACCAAACGACTTGATCGAAGGACCTCCAATTCCAAATCACCTTTTTCGGAATAGAGCAGGATTCTGAAGCTCTTGATATCATCAACACTGTCGCTGTAAACGACAATGCGATGTCGGTAGAGGGCTTTGACATCTTTCTTCAGAACTATGAACTGAACTCCATGGAAAGGAAAAACCATATTCCGCCAGCGATGTCTTGGAGCAATCCAACGATATATTGCTGCTGGAGGCATTTCAAAAGCAAGCAATGGATCAGGGTGAAACGAATTCTATGGCAAACATGACATCTTTCACATCTAGGCAACCAGCATATCAAAAACCAGAAGACATTTAGGGAACTCGTCGTTTCAAAATTGAAGCGGAAGCTGACCTGGACTCTGGTGAGGAAGAGGAGACTTGGCAAGGAACAGCTTCAATGTGACACGAGTTGAGAATCAGCCCTCATCATTAGGTAGTATACAAATGCACCAACGGAAAAAAATTGTATCGATAAAAATACTATAAAATTGAATTAAATTTATTCAGTACAAGAGGAATCCTTATAAAGAATGTGCAATATGTGATACTCCTCAGCAACGAATCATAGTCATTACAGTGTCAATACACGAGAGGTTACATACATTTTGGATTGCTAACGGCATTTCAGTTGATTTCATATTTAAAAATACTTCAATAACATTATTTACAAACAATTAATATATCTGTAATGTTAATTTCATCAGGGAGTGAGAACTATACTTGCTAGTTTGATAATATAAACAACTTTTCATCATTTTTCGAGTTTACAATATATCTGGAACAATACAAGTTTTACTTCTTGACGATCTGCTGCATGTCACATTTTGGTACAAAATTCTATGGTTTCTTTCTGCAGCTCACCAGGTTTACTTGAGAAATGATCACTTGGTCCATAGAAAAAGGATTGGCTGTTAAATTCTCATTCAATTTTTACAGCATTACTGGAAGGATGAAGGTGACGTTGGTAATTGTCATGCATTTAACCAGATGGATGAAAGATCAGGCTACGTACTATACACTGGTTCAAGAGAGAGTAAAGAGTTGATCAGTTGTTTTTACAAGACGAAAACTCCTTCATATCCTAGTTCATATTGCTTAGGTCCACACAGGAAGTGTAAGAAACTATATTGTCACGCTTCTCCACTTAAGTTCATCAAATGACCTGGGTTCTCGTTGGACAGTCATAGTGCAGTTTGTTTCATTGTTAATGTAACAGTTAAAAAGTATAACATGTGCTTGTACTCCTATTTCTTAAAATGCCCCACATATAAATGATCATTAGCAGTTATTTCAGATTTTCCAGTTCATTGCCATCTGCCTAATTTTTGTTTCTGTCTAGAAGGAGTGCAGTTTCCCCCATCTCACTCCTGTCCACGTCTCCGGATTAGTTTCATGGATTGATCTCCAGAACTACCCTTATCTAACGATTAGCAAGTTGGACTTATAAGCGATGGAATTAACCAACTGTTTAAAAACACCTGTCCTAGAAAATACTACAAGAGATAGAGAAGAGCAAAGGTGCTGAACAAGCCTTGAGTAAAAGTGGTTAGGCCGCCAAAGGTTCCACGGAAAGTTTGCTGTAGTGTCCCACTTTCAGCTCGAATTTATGTGTTGTAAAAGGATGTGCAAAAAGGATTTGTCACAAAGTATCATTAGGAAAAAAGGTAATATCTGCCCGTTGCTCACTCTCCTGGTTTGTAATTTGAGTGGTTTTGCATTGAATAGTCTCAGAGTGTTCGTCATCTACGTGTTGCTTTATGATATAATGGCATAATAGTATAGTTGTGTCGCATTAACAGAGCGATCAAATAAAATGGAAACAGAGATCCGAATTTCAACGTATATTGCTACAAAAATATATACGCATGAGTTTCGTTTCTATTTCGCATTTCTCACTACAGAAAATGTATAATTGTTTTATATTTGAACTAGCATATCTTCACAAACAATTTTCCCGAAAAAGATCGATTGGTGGGAGTGGTATATAATCGCTTTTACAAAGCTCCTGGTATTGACAAGATCTTATTAAAATCAATTTTGGATGGGGTACTACGCGTCTGCTACACCTGTGAGTTGCCGATATTAACAACTGTGTATAGCATGAAAACGCAAAATTTTATTTCAAACAGTGAAAGCGATTTTGAAGATTATAATTTGTACCCTGCCTACGACAAAATATCATGTAAATAATATGTATCGGTCAAACTTGATATTTAATGTCTGTTTATAACGGTTGTTTTAGTAAATAGGTACTGCAGCTCTGCTTAATAATGTGTTACCAAGCAAATGACAACCAGTTAGAGTCAATTTGGGAGCCTGCAGTGCACTGAACGCGTAGCACTCCAACCAAGAATGATGTTGATGAAACCTAATTAATACTTAGAGCTTTTGGAAAATCAAATTCCACCACTTAAACATTTGGGGAGTGAAAGCTGCAGGTTCATTTTTGCAAAAATTGCACAAATATCCAGAATTGGAAATAAACAAAAATGTATGACACACATCGTGAATCAAACCAAAGTCTGGTTCTCATTAAGGACGAATTCCTAGATCATGTAGAGTCCCCAGGGCTTGAGTTGCCCCAGATTTCTGCATATTGCCATCAGAACACTGAATTTTCACTCTTACGGTCAAAATTTTTTCATCAGAAATATTGCGGTGTAAAACCATACGACCAAAGAGTTGGGTCCAAATGATTGTGGTATGGTTGGAACCGGCATGAGTTGAGGATCATTTATTGGTTTGGAAAATTGACCAGTATCAATACGTGTTGGAAATGGCAGGACCCAACAAGTGAGTTTATAATTTTTCAACAGCTAAATTTATGAAATTTTGGAATATCCCTAAAAAAACCTCCCAGATAGATAAGTCCCCGGACCTAAATTTTGTAAAAAATTATAAAAGTAAAGACTCCTTATTCCGAGTCACAAAAAAAACGTTTCTACACTGCTCCAGTTTTTGGCAGTAGAAAATTTTAAAAAAATTTGGCAGTGAGTTTATAATTTCAACACACCTTAATAATGTATATTTCTAAAAGTAATTATATATTTATTTAGTAATCTACCCACGAGTGACTATTTTTTGAATACCTCGAAAAATCGGTGAACTTAAGCCTTCCGTGTCATCCAAAGCCGAAATGTTTTTCACGGTCCGCCTGACTATTAATAAAGTTATAAAGAAGCTGAAAATAAAATAGACAAAATATTTCAACTGCCTCCATCCATGGGCACATCGCAATCTGCGCTTTCCCGTCCATAAATAATGCGCATCTTTTTGTCTGTCTGGATACTCGGTTAGAAATCTGGATCCGCCTGACTAGCCCTCACGCGCACAGGCGTTTCGTAAGATTTGTTCACCATCGCGAGCGAAGCTGTGTGTCCATGCTTTTTGAATGGCTGTTTAACTCTTCTAACTAAAAATTTAAGATATGCAGCAGGTTTAACAGCTCGATGCTTTAACCAATCCATGTACTAAGAAGTTAAAGCAAGCAATTCTCATAACAGCCTATTTTCTTGTTACCTTCCCGACGACTCATAATGTTGCTTTACAGTGAGTAAGACTTAAACCAATTAAGATGTACTCCGTTACATTCAGCGTGTTGCAATACGTTAGGTACATATGATATAGCTATACGATGCAAGATAATATGTTGAAATATGATGTCACAATGCAAGTGTCAAATGAAATCTGCCCATTAGATTTGCAGTGATCAACTCACGCGCACTCGTGTCAATGCCAAGTATAATAAAAGCGCTGGTAGCGAGTTAGTACGTAAAATCAAACACAAATCACTTATCTTCTTAATTGCCGCCGCTTATCCTCCTTGATTATCGTTAACCTCCTGAGTATCTTCTCTCCTCCTTAATTATCCACTATCGTCCTAA
>LJIJ01004276.1:0-15385 GCA_001718145.1 Orchesella cincta
TCTGTAACGCTATTTAGGATATAATTTTTTTTCGCAATTTCTGAATTCCATTTTGTTAATGTTTAGGCAACGTTATTTCTCGTTTGCGCAAATTGATTTCGATGATGTTACCGTTGATATGCTCCCCAGAATGTTCAGTTTATTGTGTATTGAACAGACCATTGTAATTGTTTGTTTTAAAAACACCGGAATAAGTTTTAGCAAAAAATAGATCCAAAATAGACGTTTTTCGGCAAAACCACCAATATAACTATAAATATACTGATTTTCTGGTTCCAACCGTATTTTTATCGGATTCAGCACCCAATTTTACATACAAAACGTTTGGAAATAAGTAGTTCAAGAAGCAGGTTTTAAAAAAGTATCCTAAAAAATGCAAGGTAAGAGAAGAATCAGTCAAAATTGCCCATAGTGAAATGGATATTTTCTACTATAATGATAACTTCCAGTGCCTTCCCGTTAGTTCTATCCAGTACACTGGAGACTTGACATACTGCAGTGTATTAATAAACAGGTTGTTGGCTTCCAAGCGCCACCTTCCGTTAAGGGGATGTCAGATCGGTTATCACAAATCCTTTTTAATTATACCTTATTCTACACCGCAATGGCATTTGTAGTTAGCACGGGTTTCAATGGGACATTGTGAATTTTATTTGGAATGTATACTCTATTTGAAACGCAAAAAGGGTTTTGAGTTATAGCACGGACATCCATCCACTCACACAACACGAAATATGCCCGTTCCCATAAAACATGCAAACTATTCTGGTTAGATTTTTAATAAACCGAAAGGATGCTTTTTGAACCATGTAAAAATATATATTTTTTCGTTTGTGAGGTACTTCTAGACTTTCTCATGCTACAAGTGCATAAATGAATCCTTTTTTCTGAATTTTTTACCACAAAAATTTATTAACTTGACGCACCTCTTAAAGAAAATATTTATTAAAATTTCTATATAGACAAAAAGAGACATAAAGTTGTTCAATATCATGTTTCCACATATGTACCCGGCTCTCCGTATACTGTTGCATTGCAAATAAATCCACGCGCTGTGTCAAAAATTCTAGCATACTTTTTATTTATTTTATTTGCACCAAAATCCCAGGTTTGTCATAAGATCCAACCTTTCTGGAAAGATATCAGTTGCCTCTTAACCCTACCTAAAAAATGATATCCACCACGTTTCTCCGCGTTATAAAGTGGCGCATGGCTCTCATGAAGTTTTCTTTTTCCGCGCATATTTCATGGGACGACGAAAAGAAAGAACTGACATTGCTTCAAAACTTCTACAGTGTTTTTATCAGTTTGAGCTTAACCGTCTACTTTTATATTGCTGGAGTTCAAGCTTTGTATCATGCAATTGGCTACATACTTGCCGAGCCAGAAAACGGAACAGAAGACATTTTCGACGTGGACTTTACACCGCGGGATGAAACACAATCGACTCTATGTGGGTTAATCCATCTTATGTACGCACTAGCAAGTCTGGGTCTCGCGGCTCCATTCGAAGTGCTACTGATAACCAAACGGAAAGAATTCGTTCGGTTTGTCAACAACACTATTCGGGGCAATTTGCAATACCAAGAACGCTACAAGGATTACTTAGCTGACTATCCAAACCTTGGCCGTTTCCACAAAGGAGCTGACATGGTACTAATATTAACCGCTGTTGGGCTTTTCGTCGGATCCATAGTATTTTCCAATCTCATCTTCTACGAATTCTTTCCAGAACATCAAATTTTCCGCTACTTTGAAATCAAGATAACTTTCGACTGGAAGTTCGTTCCGTTGCAAATGATTGTCTTCTATGTTGTCCTTCAAATGGCTGATATGATGTTCATTATAGATGTTGGTGGAATTGGGTACATCAGTTGTTACACAAAATGGCTTGAAATTCTACAACCGTTGGAACTGCAAATAGAAAACGGTGCTCCAAAATTTACAACTCAAATTGGCTGCACACTAGACGAAAGTCAACTAAAAATGATCTACAGAGAACAGCAGCTCCTACTGGGGGAATGTAATAGAATGTTTGCAAATCAGCTATTGACTGGACACCACTTCATCGCTTCAATATGTGGGCACCTTTGGTTTGTTCATTTGTATCAGGAATTGGAAGAATATCTTTGAACCAACGTTGATCACTGCTCCGCTATCGGTTTTTGGCTGCATTGTGGCTGAATGGATTGAGGTTAAGTTTGTCGTGGACGCGAGTAACATATCTCGCTCACACCTGAGGCGAGTTGGAATTCTTGTAATGAAGGAAGGTAAAAGATTGACTGGCATTCAAAGGTTCCTGAAATCATGCAAACCCATTCAACCTCAGTTGGCGTATCCGTACTACAAACTACAAAAGAAAACTTTCTCCGGTTTGTTGACACCCTTGTTACCAACTTAGTTGCACTGCTTGTTACATTTAAATAAATATGCAGCATTTAAATTTATAAATGTTACAAAACTTTACATAACTCAAAAAATGAAAAATAACAATAAACTTGAACTTCATTGTTCATCGGAGAAATTAGCAGACACACTATTCTTCTGGCATGACGAAAACAAGTCAATCACTTTAGTGTTTTTGACCAAATCGAAGGAGGACTGAGGACCAAATTTGAATATAAAGAGCCCTGATTCTTCTGAAAAATGAAAAGCACAATAGTAGCACATATCTAAGTATATATAAAAGTACCTTAAATTAGTTTCAAAAGTCGTTTCGTATAATTACATATTTTACGATTCAGATTAAGGGAACTTGAGTGTAGAGAACTTTTTCTTTTCGCTTTAGGGTTAGGTTACCATGAAAGGACCATGAATTTGGAAATTTGTGTGCAAAATATATTCATTAACAGAATGGTCATTTTCGTTGTCCGGCACTTAATCAGAACTGTACTATTTGGCCTTGAATCCGCAATCAAAGTCCGGTCTCACAAGTATTAAAGGACTTAATTGCTTGAAAATAGATGAATCTGTGAACGCTTCCAGTTTTTTCCTGAAAATTTATACTTGGTTTAATGCTCGAAGTGTAATTAATGCTACAATTGTAAAACACGTGAGATTTTCAAGTTGCTTGGTGCGGTGCGTTTAGTTTTTAGCACGTACTTGTCCAATTTTATAGTTCTGCAATTAGGTGTCACCTACCAAGAGTAGAAATTCTGTAGCAAAATGGTCTTAAGTATTCGTATGCATGTTGCCAGCCGGCACCTCGTTCACAAATCACACAGGAAAATATTTATTTTCTTTCGATTCCGGCTATTAGCTTTAATATTCATAAGTACTGCTTTAGCTTTCCTAAAAAATTCTTCGGCAAAATTTAGTTATGAACTACATACTATTCAAATATTTTATTACTTTTGCAGAAATGTTTGAAAGGAATATGTTTGTAGGTTTATAAAGCAATTCCGTTATGCTTTGGTTTGCAGTGCTTGCACAGAAAGTTATTCAATACCTTTTATAAACTTACCTATCAATTTACATTTTTGAATATGCAAGGCCCGATAGTCCATTTTGACTTTATTGGAATTTTTCTTAACATTTTTATTTCCACAAAGTACTAAAATCGACAGAAATATATGCAGGTGATATGAAAACGGCAAAAATCCACCTGAACTAAAACTTCTGCACCGATAATATAGAGCATCCAGGGCAGACAGAGTCTACTCGAGAAAAGAAAACCAAAAAAACAATCAATAATAAAAACCATTTGGAGGAACGTGTACAGAAAAGACAGTTTAGAACATATATAATATCCGTTGCACAGTTTCTCTGCAGTTCATTTGCCTCAAATTTGACGACAGAAAATATATGTGAAACGTGAAAAACATGACATTCTGAATACAGGCGACTCGTCGCAATCTAAGGTTCTAACGATTCTAATGTTGATGTAGACTATTCTCATTAATTCTGAAACTTAAACTTTTTTGTGTTAAGTAATTTATCAAGAGTTTGAGGCTCAAATCAAACATCAAGTCCTCCGCTAATATATCATAAGTAAAGCGACCGCGAGGGTGCTCTTTCCCAGTTTTTTTTTGAATGGTCTATCAATTTTTTGGACGCTCTTTCAAACTACCATCAAATTTGCAATTTAAACAAATAATTGAGGGAATTAATAAATGCCAATATAGTATGTTATCAAATTTACGTTTTAAAATCATGCTTTAAATACGAAGACGACAAGGAAGTGATTTTTTATTTAACATTTTAAATTTAATACAATACAATGTAAATTAATATATAAATGATAGTGTACCATTATTTATAAGAAAATATTGCTTCAATTTAAGTTTAATTTCGCAATTTTCTACGTCTTACGTTTTTAAGTATGCACCTACGTTTAGCTCGACGATTATGATGATGACTAACAAGCAGAGAGAGCTCAGCTAGCAAACTCGCGTCACCTAAATTATGCTCTCTCCAGATTCGGCCTTAACTTCGATAATAAATATATTTCCAATCGTCAAACTACAAAACTTTCTTGTAATTACATTATTATCATAAACATCATGAATACTTCAATATTCATCACTACCAGCATCTACAATAATTCAGAAACCCTTGAATACAATTACTCAACTTCACTAAAAACTGGAAATACCTTATCTATGATTTACCTTTATTTACTCTAGTTACTTAAGTACAATTATACGAACATGCAACGGGCTTTTTCCAGATTCCAACCTTATAGATTGTTTTGTCTGTAAATTATAGAGTAAATTTTAATCCATAAACTCAAATGTTTGTAGACCACTTACGTATGATAATAATTGGAGCCTCCCATTTGCAGACCAGCCCACAAATAAATATTATACTTACCTGATACGCGTATTTTTACGAAATTTGTGCACTTAAACTGTACATAATATACTATCCATAATTATTTTTAAATATTCCTTACATATGGAAATGTTTATTTTGTATTTACAGTGCTCTCGTAATACTCACAACTAAAACCTGGTAATTAGGAGATAGTGAATTGACAGTAATTGGGCATTTTTACTAACCTTATTTGGTTTAGAAGTAATTTTTAATAATTCTTGTAAGATTTGTTGTTTTTAATTAAAAAGTCTATAACACTACGAGCAATCAAATTAATCGCACCTGAACTTTGGTTCGTCGGCTTCGCTGCAGCATAAGTGATTACTTTTTTAGCAAAATAGAATCTACTAATACGGCAGTATTAAGCTAAAGAACTTCAGAGTGTCGTCTGTCAATTGAATAGCAGCTTCCGAATCCATACTTAACTATGCGAGTACATGACCAGTTTCTGAACAAATCTTCAGCTCACTTCTCGCTGTTAACCGTTTCATTTCCATCGTGACCTTCACAGAAGTACCTATGAAACATTTCCTGCATAGCTCAGTATTCCAAAAAATAACAATGTACGTGCTCCGATTTCAAAAAACAGTGTGACTAGGATGGTCAGGAAAGTCCGGAAAAGCGTTATGTGTACACCGATGTGACTTGAATAATGCATGCAAGGACAAAAGTAATGTACCATAATATTATCAGCATGAACCTGATGATTGAATAGAAACCAACAACTGCATCGTACGGTAGTGTTTGATCGCTTTGAACCACTCTGCTGTTGACCCAGCGCTCAAGTAATTCAGGAGACTGTCTTGACAAATCTGGGCAGATGCTATTAAAGAAAAAATTTCTAAGATGAAGATGATTGCAACCCTTGAAATTACGTTCCAAAGTATGAAGTTTCCCAACAAATAAAAGATCCTTGATGCAACCAGGAACCACAGAGAGTCTTGCATTACCCATTTGTCAAGAATTGCAAAGGTATTGGTTGGAAACTTTGGGTTGAATGCTGCTACCAAGTGAGAAAGGAGAGGGTAGCTTTTAGCGCTGATAACCAATATTCTGCTCATCCAATTGAGGAGTTTGATGTGAACTCGCTTTCCTTTAGTTTCCATCATTTTTATCCTACATTCAGATTGAAAGCCGGTTCAGAATGTGATGATTGTGGGGTGTTACGTGAACTTCCAGCGTGACATACATTCCAAAATAATGACAGAGGACTATAGCAAATAGAATCGTCGTTCGAACACCATTATCATTAGCAACGGAAAGAGTATGAGGAAGAAAGACAGCTCAGGAAACAACAGACACAACCGCTAGTTTACGGTAGTTTCGGGCTGCTCTGCTCTCAACAATTTTGAATTTTCTTTGTCCCTCATCCCATTCAAATGGTATTAAATGAACAATGGGGCAGCTTGAAGGATCTGCCGTATTCCCAAAATTAGGCGTGAAATCAGACAACATGACAGTTAACAGTAACTCTTGAATCGAGAGTAAACTGAGCACGGTTTCAGTTTCTCATAGTATTATATTTATTCCAAATTAAAACCGAAATAAAGTTTATTTGTGATTAAATTGTTTTTTTTTCAACATCAATTATAAAATTACACTTCTTATCTTAAATAATTGCTAAAATGCCTCAAAATTAAAGGCTGAACCCGAGTAAATTTTACCTTGGGTATTCTAAAGTATATTGGTTTTAGACTTT
Source organism: Orchesella cincta (assembly GCA_001718145.1). Taxonomy (NCBI): domain Eukaryota; kingdom Metazoa; phylum Arthropoda; class Collembola; order Entomobryomorpha; family Orchesellidae; genus Orchesella; species Orchesella cincta. The sequence goes on from LJIJ01004276.1 coordinate 6,515, forward strand.
TAAATAATTTACACGACAAACACAAAACTTAAGCAAGATTTATTCTTAATTCGAATTGGCACAGTAAATTGACATCGGTTCATTTTGGGACATTTCTGTTTGCATTTGATAACAGATATTAGTCTGAGCTGATATATGCAGTATAAATCTACTGCATCTATCACAATACTAATAACTGATGTATTTAAATAATATGTCAGTCGAAATGATTACGGAAATGTTTACTTTTTAATTAGTGTGCTTTCGGGGATTATCCGTATGATCCTTACAAATATAGGAGTAATCGTTGTAGCTTACAATACTTGGGTTTATCAGGCCCGTAATTCCGGTGGTAATTTGATATATCTATACATCTAAACTTACACATAACCATGTGTTTTATATGGAGAAATCTTGCTAAATAGTACCAATCGTTGTTGTCAGTATTGTTATTTTTACCCATTCAGTGAAAGTACCAATATTGCAGACAATTCCGAACACTGCAATTTTTGACCCAGAAACGTTGGTCCGGGCGGCAGAAGCGATCCCCAGCTCTGTTGGGGTGCATGGTTTAAATCTTTAGAAGGCATGCGGTATCGGATTTTCATTGGTATTAACGGTGCCCCATGCATAAAACTGTGCTGAGCCAATAGTATCTTTTTGAAAATCCTGTCCCGATTTGTTATCACAATAAACGTTTCTCAAAAACAGCATGTTTTCCTACGCCTTTCTACATAAAATGGAATGCACAACAAACCCATAAATTACTTGTGACTCCTCAACACATGCATGAAAAGAGCACAAAAAATTGAACATGTGACGAGAAAACTATATATATTTAAATTCAAATATACAATTGTTTAAAATTTAAGAATAAAAACGTCTAAATTGTCTGATGATCCCATTTACTACATCCCGTCGCAGTGTGCAAAGCAAGGTTCACACGTCGGAGTTTCGCAAAATTCATTCAATCTTTATTACATCAATTTCCTATTTTCGAAAGCATACACTATATTTATTTTCTTATTTTGTGACCGGTTAATACTTAGTTACGAAATAATTATGTTGCAAATTTTAGACACTGCGTGAAAAGATTTTGTAACCATACAATTAAAAAGTATTTAAAGATACGTATTTGCGTAAAAATGATGGGTGTCTGAAAATCGCTCTACATTATCGTTAGATTAGCTAACCACAAAGTTATATTGTAAATTAGAAGCGTCTTTCCCGCACTGAAATGGAAAACTGAAATTGAAAACCATTTTATACCATCGGAATAGATTTTGTAATGCTCTAAAATTATTTAAAAGTAACAAGTAGTGAAACTAGGTTGTTAACAACAGTGTTAACAAAGAGGAGAAAGTTCTCGTTCGTCAGTTTGTAGTACGGATACGCCAGCTCAGGTTTAAGAGGTTTGCACGATTTCAGGAACTTTTGAACGCCATTTAATCTTCTGCCTTCCTTCGTTACAAGAGTTTGGACACGCTGTAAATGTGAACTAGATTTGTTACTCGCATCCACCACAAACTTAACCTCATATGCTTCAGCAGTAATGCAGGTAAAAACCGCAATCGGAGCCATGACCAATCCTGGTTCAAAAATATTGCGCCACTTCCTGATACAAATGAACAAGCCAAAGATGCTCAAATATTGAAAGGCTGAGTGGTGTGCTGTAAGTAATTGATTTGCAGACATTCTGTTGAATTGGCCAAGAAGGAGCTGCTGTTCTCTGTAAATCAATACTAATTGTTGGTCATTCAGTGTGCACCCAATTGTAGTTGTGAAGTTTGGAGCTCCCTGATCTACTCGCAGATCTTCCGGTTGCAGAAGTTTAAGCCAGTTTGTGTAGCAAGTGAGATACGCGATTCCTCCAATATCCACAATGAACAACATATCAATCGATTGAAGGATAGCATAGTTGACGAGTAGCAGCAACGGGGCGAACTTCCACTCGAAACTAATCTTTATTTCGAAGTAGCGCAGGAAAAGTTGATGTTCGGGAAAGAAATCGTAGAAAATGAGGTTGCCAAATAGAATGGATCCGGCGAAAAATCCAATAGAGACAACTATTACAACTGCATCAGTTACTTTGTTGAAACGGTCAATATTTGGATATTCAGCCAGGCTATCCTTGTAACGCTCTTGGTATTGCAAGTTGCCCCGAATAGAATTGTTGACAAACTGAACGAATTCTCCACGTTTCGTAATTAGCAGCACTTGCAGTGGACAAATGACACCAAGGCATACTAATGCATACATGAGATGTATCAGCCCACAGTGCGTCGAGTGTGTTTTGTCCCGTGGGCTGAAGTCGACGTCGAATATGTCTGCTGTTCCATTTTCTGGCTCGGTTAGAATATAACCCATTGCGTGATACAAGGAGAGAACTCCAGAGAAGCAGACATAGCTGGTTAAGGCCCAACTCATGTAAACACTGTAGAAGTTATGAAGCAAAGTCAGTTCCTTCCTTTTGTCGTCCCAAGAAATATGGACGGAAAGGGAAAACTTCATGAGGGCCATACGCCACCTTATAACACGGAGAAAAGTGGTGGATATCATTTTAAAATTAAGGATGTTTGGCAACTACTCTCGGCTAATGACAAAGTGGCTTTTAAAGCTGACTTGGCTTGAGGCAATACCCTAACTGGAGATTTTGGAGCATAATAAATGCCAAAGTAAATTTAGAAACTCAATTTTCTTACAGTGGTAGCAGATAAATTTATGTCTAGCTTCAAACCAACGATCTTATGATAAACAATAATGAAGCAGTCTCATCTAAAACTGTGACTATTTACACTTTTTTTCGAGAACTTTTTGTAGGAATTTAAATCGTAGTTCAATTACTTTTTCACATCAATGCATTTTTCAACTCAGTTTAGTTTCAAAAATTTTCTATCAAGCTCAACCAGTTTCCTGATATCTTTTGTATATATATAAGTACTTTGTGTCGTGAGTAAAGAATTTTCTAGAGATTTGACTGATAGTTGATTAGTTTTTTTAAACTTAAAAGCTTGATACCATTAGTTTTGAACGCGTGAGGGACTAAGCAATGTTTGAGTACTGTCCTGTTAAGCTACTGAATTATATTGGCAACTTTTCCAAAAAAATTAACCTCACTTATTTAAAAAAAATCACCACCATATTATACAAATATACTTTGCCTTTGCAGAATTTTTTACAAGGAATGTGCTTTCAGTTTTATAAAGCAATGCCGGTAGTTTTTAGTGCTTCTAAAATTACTTACTAGCACAGAAAGGTATTCAGAACCTATTATAAACTAACCGATCAATTTAACTTTTTTAACATGCATTGTCCGATATCCCATTTTGACGTTATTGGAATTTTTCTTAACATTCCCATTTCAACAAAGTTCTACAGTCGACAGATATGTATGCAGGTAATAGGAGAACTGCAAAAATCAAACACACCTAAAATAAAACCTCTGCGCCGGCAATATAAAATATTCATTGCCAATGGAAATTTGCCATCCTAATCCAGACAGTCTAGTCCCGAAAATAAAAGCAAAAAAAGATCAATATTTAAAAAATTAATTTTAAAAGCACGTGTGCAAAACATACCTTTCAGAACATGTATAACATCCGTTGCAGTTTTTCTGTGGTTCCTCTATCGCAAATCTAACGTCAGAATATGTGTGTAACGTGAAAAAATATGACAATCAGTTTTATACTTTTGTTAGTTAAGATCTTCCATTGTTTCAAATCTGTTTTCTGATTAGCCAAAGATCATAAATTATAATGAAGAGTTGGCGAACATTATAAGTCATATTGTTTGCCAACTCTTTAACATTTATTTAAGTGAAAACGGATTAGCAGTCAGTAGTATTTGAAAGCTCTTGGAACAATTTAAATGTTAAATCTTTGGCTTGAATGATGACAAAATTGAAATCCTTACATTAAACAGTATATTTATGCCATTTTATAGGATTACACAAGTTCTTTCGTGGAAATCAGCTCGATTATATAATTTGATAACCCAAAAACTTAACGTATAACCTTCATAAACCCACTGAGCTACTGTTAGTATGCATGTGAATGAATTTTTTATTGTATATAATTTTAATCCTAACATTTAATACAAACCCTGGAAGGTTAGGTAGGGATTATCCGAGACTGACATATTATGGCTATAGATAAAGATTTTCCTTAGTTTAAAATTTTTCTATTCAAACAAACTGCAAGCTGAGCAGTGCTGTTTCCTAATTTAAAAATGGCTATTCCATACTTTGGGAAATGTGCTAGGTTTTCAAATTTCTATTTTTACATCTTGCTGAGAAGGCAAACTTTCTGTGTATTCATTTCATCAATTCAAATTAAATGAAAGTAGTTAACTGTTAAGCAACCAGTTGTTTCCCATTTGTTGTGTAGAAATGATTGGTGCAATAAATATTATATTTTCATTGAAATTCCTTCATACTTCATAATTGCTTTTTAAATCTTTTATGAAAGAATCACCAACAAAAGAATGTTCAATCTGTTGAATTTCTCGGCGAGTGTAATTAGTCTTGACTCAAACTCTAGAGTCAATCCTATTATTGCTTGTGAATGTAAATGCAACTGTTCACATGAAACAAAAAATTACGAAGATAAAATTTGTTGTGTACGTTTATATTCATTCATGCAATTGTTACATTTACTTACACGAAGAAATTTGAAACCATATTTGTACTGAGTTTCTGTGAGCGAACAAACAAGGTAAATGGTATAACATAAAGGGTTTTCATTGGAGTCATAAAAGTCTTCAAACAAGTCTCTAAGCCTTTGCTATATGGCTGTGTGTAGTTTTTGGAAGAATAAACCCGACAATCCGAGATGTAGCGATGTACCTTTAGCGGATGTAATTTGGGGCTTAAAAAACGTCATAAGTAAAATCCTCAATGGACTAGCTTTTAAATGATATATCACACCCTAAGTGTGTCATTTGAAAGTGCATGACCTTTGACCTCTGTTCGAAAGTTCCGATTTTAATTTGCAATGCATAATTACAATCAGCAATGCAGTAGCTTTCTAATGGTATATCATAAGCTATCGTGACCTTTGACCCTGTTCGAAAGTTTTGATTTCAATTTACAGTGCATATTCATCATCAGCACAGCAATACCTTTCGAATGATATGTCATAAGCTATAATGGTCATTTGAAACATTAATCGTGACCTTTGACCCTGTTCGAAACCTCTGATTTGAATTTGCAATGCATATTCATCATCAGTAGAGTAATACCTTTCGAATGATGTATCATAAGCTATATGTGACGCTTATCAATTTAGTTGCGCTTATCATTTGACCCTGTTCCCGTGACCCCAGATAACCCATCTCCAAACTCATCCTCTGCTTTGACCTTATCTATCGATTGGTGAAAACAGAATTTCAAAAAGTCAAGCGGTTCGAAAGTTATCGTGTTGACAGACTGACGGACGACAGACGACAGACGACGCGATACAAAGTCTTCTTAATATGTACCTAAAGGTACATAATAACTTGTAACGTTGTAATCTAGTATTCAAATGCACATACGCAAGGAAATAAAAGAAACATGCGTTTTTACCCCTCAGCAATCTAAATAAAAAATCGCTTAAAATAGATGATAAAGCCAAAAAGGGTTCTCAGGTCCAACGTCTATCCTGTTTGAGCTGGTTATAAGGCTTATAGGTTTAAGATAAACAGATAAGAGGAAAAGAAGTTTAAAAATAAGCATTAACTTTTCAGTTTTATATAAACCTTAAAAAAGCTTCTTGGCTGAATTACTATCAAACGACGTCACAGACCTACGATCAATGCAAAGCAATGACAAAATGAAGGAATAATATATCGAACCGACAATGAAACAATGCTTTGAGAGACAACGATATGCTTTAATACGGCTTCATTCTTTAGGGTGGGGTTTGGGCTCAGAACCTTTAGTGCGACACTCTTGTCCTGCAGAAATGTACGCAAGAAAAACAGAAATGTTTGCTATTGTACTTTTAGCTATATTCATAAAAATAGTTTTAAAATAGGAATTTGAGCTCACAACAGTTTCTAAATCCGAAACACAATTGGTTTGCACTGGTTATGGTAATATTATGTTCAATGATAACTCAGCATCCTTTTTATGGAGCGTTATTTTTTATAAAGCTAGAACAAAGCTCATTCATTCCGTAGGGCAAACTTTCCAAGTAAGTAAACTATTTTGGTACGGTTTTATAAACATGCACATTGAATTTTTATTGCATTTTAGAAAATTTTTCATCATGCATTCGTTTTTACTTGACAGTAATCCTTCATTCACCATGAATTCAGCTTCGAAACATGGAAATCTGAGGAATTGGTGAAAAAGCTGTAAGTCGTATAAGAATAAGCAGTTGTCAGGAATACAGTGGTAAAAATCAGGCAGAAACAAGCGTCAAGCAAAATGTACCTTTGATTTACTAATATTAAGGTTTTAATACAATACGGTTCAGTATCCTGAACATGCAGCTAATAAAAGTAGGCTATATACAAGACACAAAAACCAAAGAAAAGTACCTAGTTGTGTGGATAAACTTTATCCCAACTTCTTTAGCATGGCATTTTCATATGAGACATCATCTTTGGTAATGGGGTACGGTAGGTACGGTATGTAAATGTTCCTGGGTTGTGCAAGGGCTCGTATAGATATAAGTGAGGGAGATATTCCTTAATTCTGATTGTCTAACTTGTTGCATTTGTCAAGAATATGCTCATTACTTGCTGTCGATCGTGTTTGTTCACAGCACTCTAGACTTGAGACTGTAGAAGTAAATGCTGAATATTTCATTATAGATTTGAACTCATTTTCTCTCTTGAAATTAAGAAATATCCTTTCAGTTACTCAACTTTCTCTGGAAATTATTAGCGCAATTTAGTGGAGAATTTGAATTGGCAGATGTAGCAGAAAAGCTATCCCCAGAAGTGGTGGATTTTCGTGAAATAGTAATGCATCCGTTGGAGAATCCTGTGGTATGTCTTTTTGTTAACATATACTATATTTAATAGACAACTTCTATTATCAATATATTTATCTAATTATTTCATAATTTGAAAGGTTCTGAAGAATCTCTTTGAAATCATCCCGTTTAAGCTGGAAGACTTTCGAAGTTTCCGGTTAGTTTCTCGAGTTTGGAACCAGTGTTCCCTACCAATCTGGCTGGCTCATTCTCCAAGATCTAACATCATCTTTTGTGGAAAAAAGAAAACGATAGTGATTATGAGGATGTCGACTCTGATGATGATGACGATTTTACTGATGAGGAAGCGATTTGATGATGACGAGGATGAGGATTCTGAAGATGAAGAGAGATGAGAGGGATTACACGCCAGAAATACATTAAACTCATGGCAAGTAACGAGTTCAGTTGGCCAAGCACCCATTTCGCAAGTACATTATGAGAGTTTGGGAAATTGACCACGATTCAGGAACCATGACAGCTTTCTGGGCCAAAGTCGTTTCTGGAATAGAGTGGGACCACTAATAACCCACCTGGATTTGTCATTCTGTGGCTTTGCCGAGGTTTCAGACTTCCGCACCGTGCTTTTCGAAGCGACTCCCAATCTACAAAGTTTAACCTTGTTTCTGAACACTTTATCCAGACCAGAGACCTGCTGATCTAAGCAAAAGACTGGATCTCAGATTGCCCCAGCACGCTCTTATTCCAGTTGAGAAAGTTCAGACCAATTTGGTGGAGCTCAACATCCATCTTGGCGTCTTCACATTCATTCCCACTCCTAACTGATGAAGAAGATAGTTCGGATGATGATAAAGCTAGTTCGAACTATGAAGATGAATGTTGAGCATTTACCCGTAACGTGGATTGAGCTCTTCATCCACTTTCCAAACATTAAGGTAAACTACGCAAAATAACTTGTTGTGAATCTAAAAACCTTGAACTTACAATAACTCTTTTTTGCAGAAAATTGGAAGTCTCGTTCTCGGCACGATATATTCGAAATGAAGCCTGTGAATTTTTTACATCTCTAGAAAAATTGAGAAAAAAACATGGACCACGTTATTTAGCAGGCTTCGTGGTCTGAACTTGTTGTAAGGCTTGTCAAGCATTAATTATTCAATATAAAACCAGATTTATTTACACAGAAAATCTTAATTGTATTTCTTACAGTTTTCCTGAAGGATTATTAGCCACATTTTCGAGATGAAGTTTCCTCTCAAACGAGTGACGCTGTGACAGAGATGGGCAGGACCCAGTGGGCCAGGTCCAATTTTTGTGGCCCACTGCCCACTTGGACCCAGGGTCCAGTGGGCCAGTCCAGTGGCCAGGTCCAAGTGGCCAATGAAAGTGAAGGGTCCAGTGGGCCAGGGTGGGCCATTGAATTGAGTGTCCAGTGGGCCAGGGTCCAAGTGGGCCAATGCACAATGTCGTAGAATCCAACAATTCGTCTCATAGGCTTCTTGAGGGTATGAATTTTTTTGTCAGAGTTTGCGACGCTAAAGGCGTTTTTCTGCATCACAATGTTGTGAGGAAGACGATGCAACTCTTTAAACTTCCAACAAGTGCACCTAAACGCAGCTGGGGACCGTTTTTGCCCCGCACACCCATGTTTTGGGCCTTAAAGGGACATACGTTCTCCTACAAGATCTCCAGCCATGTTTGCCCCTTAGCCATCTTATTTGTAGGACACAACATTTCTTTGGCTTCAAAACGCTACCTCAGCTAAGGGGCACCTGTGGCTAGGCAACGCTAGCTTACCTAGAGTTTGAAGAAAAATGAGGAATTATAACTGATGCATTTTCTGATTCAATCAAAAACGATAAATCTTGAGTGATTTCCTGCAGTAAGAGTAAGTGTTTTTAAATTAAACATAATACCTAGTGGTTGGAAAAAGGTTTTAATAAAATTTAAAGGGCCTAAAGAAAACGAT
>LJIJ01004277.1:0-15383 GCA_001718145.1 Orchesella cincta
TTTCGTTTTGTCGCTGTTTATAACTAATGATGACTCGTAAAAAACGAGCAGACATTTCTCATATCAGCGTTTATCTTTAATTCTAACTCGGCTAATTTACTTGGATGGCCCCCAAAAACTAATTTGAATCGTCAACGAACATAACAGTAATCCCATTTTTAACACTATCAGGCAAATCGTTAACGTATAATGCAAACAAATTGGGCCCAAGATACTACCCGCTGGCACCCCAATTAAAACATCCTTAATCTCGACTGTTTCCCATTAACTCTACAAACTGTTTCCTGTTCGATAAATATGATCTTAACCAGTAATCCGATATTTTGTATTTTTTCAGCAACTTTCTAAGCAGTTTACCTCTTTTCACCGAGTCGAAGGCTTTTCTTAAATCTATGGAAACAATTACTGCTATCATCCCATTGTCAATTAATTTCCTGATATAATCCGTGGCAGTTATCATGGCTAACTCAGTAGAATGATGTTTACGGCAACCGAATTGGGAGGGAGACATAATTTTTTGTTTCTCTAGAAAGCCAATTAATTTGTTATAGTAAATTTTTCTGTAAAAGTAACAAAATACTCGTTAACGAGATAGGACGAAAATCTGATGGTTGTACAGCATCGCTTTTCTTTGGAATTGGCACGACTCTTGCCACTTTCAACATATCCGGAACCTCTCCTTTTTCAAAACAAAGATTTGCGAAAGTAGTAATCAAGAATAGATACGCAGGCATTAAAATTATTTTGTCTAAAAAGAACTTTGATATTCCACAAGTATCACACCGTTTTGACAATTTTCGCCTAAGCCCTGTCCATGCCTTGCAAACTTCCTGTTGACTAACTGACTTAACATAAAAATAACTATCATCTGCGGGCCTTTCTGCTTTCATTCCTATAGTGTCAACAACTGGCTCACCTGGAGGAAACCCCATTACACAATAATAATTGTTGATTTCATTGGATCAACGTCAGGCTCACTCCGCTTTTCCTTTAAACTGAATGTTAAAGGTGTCCTTAAAAGTAGACCATAGGCTCGACTCAGCTATTTTATCCTGAAACAGATACTTAAATCATTTTTGAGCGAGTTTTCACCAAAACTCATAATACTTCTTTTTTAACCTATGAAAATCAAAACTAGAATCCGCTTGTAATTGCCGATGGTACTCCCTAATATACATTAATCTTCTTGTTTTCCCTGACACTTTTAGCTCTGGGTATCTTGAATTTACTTTCTTTTCCCGTTTAGGAACCGCTAAAATAGGCCTGCACTGTATTATAAATTAAAGACTCGCAAAATTCTGTTGCTGTTTTACATTGCACTATTGACTCCTCTACTCTTTCAAAATGTGTTACTACAAGCTCAAAATTCATTCTCTTGAAATCAGGAAGCTCTAATTTAGAAGCATTTTTATGACTTCGAACACTGGTTATCTCTAATAACTGCATAGAATGGTCTGAAATACCTTCGTCGACATTTCGTATTTCAAAACTCACATCTTTAACGTGATTAATGAACATTAGATCAATTGTAGCTAAATTTCGTGTGTTATCTCTCACTTCCTGTGTGTAGCCAAATCTATCCGCTGCTGATAACAATTCTGAACTAGCTGTATTCTGTTTTTGTACATTAATATTGAAGTCCCCCATGATATAACACGACTTCCCTGTCCTACCAAAAAACTCAAAACACTTCGAAATATTTTTTACGTCATTACGAACGTAACTAGTGCGATAAAACAAGCTACTACAAACGACTTATTTATTTTAATTGCACTGACGCCGCTATTACCTAATTATTGACTTATCCACCATAATTTGATGCACTTTTTAATTCACTTTTACACATAATAACTACTCCTCCACCCCGTCCTTCCCTGTCATTCGTATGATTTTGTAACCTGTAGGTAATGGTATAACGTCAGTTTTCTCAACCAGTTTCACTAATACATAAAATTCTATTTTGTGCTTAATTATGACATTTACTATATCATGAAACTTGTTACGCAATGAGGCATTCTGTGAGGCGATGTTATACTGTATTTAGTTTTTCTAGTCAGTTTGTATCCATCACGATTTGTGATTGACTCGTAGGAGTATTTTCACTAAATCTCATTCTCTTCGGGTCTGGTCGTGTTCATTGGAACTACTTCTTGTCTTCATTTTGGGTTGAGATGAGCTTCTGATGCTTGTTTGCTTAGTTAAGTCTTGGTTACTGAAGACTCCCTTCTTAGCTTTTTAAATTCCCCAACATCCTTCTTTTACTTAGGATTTTGCAGAAAATAGTCTGATCGGTCTGGTTTTGCTGATTCCCTGCTTTCACAATCCTTCCTGGTCGATCACCATATCTGTGTCCGGAATCAATATTTCTAAGTAATCTGTTTAGCAGGGGCCTCCCCACTCCGTTTTCCTTCTATCCAAAAATCACTAAATTGTTTCTTCAAAGTTCTTGGCGCTCTTCCACAATTTCATCTCTTAGACTGCCATGGATTTTTGCAACTCATCATGTTTAACACAGCTAAGCATCTGTCCTTCAAACTATTCACTCTGTCTTCCATCTGCTGAAGTCGCTTTCCAATGCTATCCAGCCTAGTTATTATTATTTCCGTAACTGAGTGCTGTTTTCGTGAAGTGTGGTAGTGGTGCTTCTGTGTTCTCTCCACCAGTTCAAATAGATCATCAATCGTCCTTCCTCCCGTAGCTCCTCCTCCGTTGGTCCCGACATTCCGCTCCGTTTGGTAACATTGCTATGCTCTTCTGAGAATAAACAAACACAGTGTGCCAGTATCTTTGGTCCACGACGTCAACAAGGATAGAATGTACTTCTTTGCTACACATATATACTATGTAAATGTTGTCACTTATGCTGCATAGCAAGTTGCTACTGTATCTCCTTCCTTTTATCCTTAAAACAAGGCATATGTACTTTTGAAGAAACTTTAAACTATAACTTTTAAAACTTGCCAACGATTAAAATGAGCCTATAACAAATTTTGTCACACTCTCTGTTAAAACACGTCGAATAGTATAAAAAGTCGTCAATTAAAGCTCTAATATTTAACCTTCAAAAATAAAATACTTCGGCAAGCTACACAAGAACAGACACAACCACTCCGTTCTATCACTCCACTCCAATATGTGCTTGATGCATTCATTTCTAACAAATCCAACCTCTATACATTCCATCACTTGGTTTAGGACGACTTTTGAGTATTGTTTTCTACATTTCTATTCAATTTTTGTGTGATGATTATCCAAGGTATTTTATGGGCAGGAGTACATTTGCAGTTCACATGCGAAAGGCACACAATTAAGTTGTAATGCGTGAAATATAATAAATTGTATTCATAATTGTTGAATATGTTTGCATATTTTTTGTAACAAGTGCAACCACATAAATTATGTAAGTTTATGTCATATTTGTTTAAACAAAAATTATTCCCTGCGATATAAAGACATAATTTAGATTTCCCATTCGGTATATTTAATGAACGTTAGTAGTAATGTTTAGAGCTATTGAAAGCAAAATGTGGGTGTTTTAAGACGTTTTTGATTCAAGTACTGTATGTAATCCAATAGTAATTTATTATGTATTCTTAAGTATAATTTATTGATTGGGTTTAGCCAGCCTACAGCCTGTACTAACCTTGACATAACTCTGCCACAAAAATTTTTCTTTGTAGACAAGAACAAGCTAGAAATTTATATACATCATAAATGATTGCCGAATTACTTGTCAAATTTAGTTAATTTTACATGAATTACTTCAAGATTTTTAAATACCACTGAAAGCAATGTTAATATTGCTACAAAAATTCCATCGTTTTCAAAGCAAAATATACTTTCATGCAGTGCTCTAGGTGACATATTTTATTATCTATGCGCCAACATGCTTTTATGCAGGAATTAGAATCTAGGGAACGAGAAAGGTATTTCAATGGTATTTTGGTATTCTGTAAAATATCGATGATGCCTTCTTTTCAGTTTTCAGCTAGCTGCACATTATCACATACTTTCTAATTTTTCGGCATACCAGAATTTCAGATGTCTTGTAAGCATATAAAGGTTCTCGCACTTACAGAGAAGTACTTTCATATACCCTATTTGTTCCATAAAATTCAATAATGTACAAGCCATTTGAGCCATCGCATCTACCTTCTGCACATGAACTTCCTAAAATGTTAGGGATATGTGTATGCACGTGTCTGTGTAAAAACCAAACGAGAAAGATGTTTTCAAGTATACACAAATGTTTAGCAGTAATATTGTAGCCTGAAGTTTCATTTTCAGTCCGTACCAAGTAGATACCCTAACCTGCTTTTGATTTTGGGTGATTTCATATTGCTACCCGTGCAGTTGTGAGGTAAGGTTGGTGCTGGTAGTAACAATGAACAAAAAAGAGTTTTGTACCTTTTCATATCATTTCAAAAACCAGTTTTATAGTTTATGTGGCTGTGGTGATAGCTAAGGAGAGAAGTATTCTACACATTATCCGCTTACGTGACCAAAACATACAAATATTATTGAAGTATTATTATAAAAACACACCACAATATTATTGTGATTATAAATCCTTGGTTTGAAGTTCACAAGTTTCTTTAAAATGTTGAAAATGAGAGCAGAAAACTTTAGCTGCTACCTTTGCCATAAACAGTATCATCAATTGGGACATCTCAAAAGACATTTTCAAACAATACATTCCCGGAGATCATTCCATTACTGTTTTTGTGGTCAACATTTTTCCAGCAGAGAAAAACTAAAAACCCATAGAACAAGTCACTACGCTCAGCCACCGTTTAAATGTGAAATATGTTCCAAAGTTTATCCAAGCTATGGAGGGCTCTGGAGTCACAAAAAAACTCACTCAAATGTTAAGCGATACGAGTGTCCAGTGTGCTACAAAAGGTTTGACGTTAGAGCATATTTCAATCAACATGTTCTGGGTCACACTGGTGAAAAACCGTATAAAGCTCTACATGTGGTAAACGGTTTTTGTCAAAAAGTAGTATGAACCAACATTACCGCAATACTCATGAGAAACTGGAAAGAAGTTATAACTATAACTGCATTTTTTGCAATAAAGCTTTGCTCAATCATCAACTCTCAAACATCATATATTAGTTCATGTGCGTGAGAAACCTGTGGATTGCAAAACATGTTCAATGTCCTTCATTAATGAAAGTTCTGCACGATTACACTCGAAAATACATTTAATGAAAAGCACCGCATCCTACAAATATGCTTGCATAATGTGTGACGCGTTGTTTCCAAGCAATTCAGTTTTGCAAACCCATATTCAAAACCACACACGTGAAAAGCCTTTCTCATGTGAAACATGTGAAAGGGTTTTTTCCACAAGTTCCACTTATTACAGACATGTCAAAGTTACCCACGGTAACAGCGGACGATTTGTCTGTGAAATTTGTGGAAAACAGTTACCTCAAGCACTTCCCTTAGACATCATATTAGTCGACATTTGGGAGAAAAATCTCTCCAGTGCAACTTGTGTGACAAAAGGTTTGTTTCTGGTCAAGAGTTGAAGATTCATGTTAAGCGTCATAAAGGCGAAACGAATTACGAGTGTATTTTCTGTGGGAAGTGGTTTTGCAACATGGGACCCCTTTGTGAGCATATTCATTACCACACTCTGGAGAAACCTTACCCTTGCAGCAAATGTGATCGAGAACTTGCAACAATGCATGGTCTTAGATATCATGAAAAAACTCATGTTAGAGAAAAAACTTTCGAGTGCATTTTGTGTGGAAAGTGGTTCTACGTCATCCGAAGTCTTTGTGAGCACATTCATTGCCATACTATGGAAAAACCTCACCATTGCAACAAGTGCGATCGGAGTTTGCTACTAGAAATGGACTTAAATACCATAAAAAAGTTACACTAGAATTTACTGTGTTTCTAATTGTGTATTGGAACTCATGAGCTGTCCAAGCAGGTCGCGTAAACTTTAAGTAATTTCGTTTTTTGTGATTGTAAATATTTGTAAGAACTCTTTAATGTGTGGTGATTGCCCAATATCGTAAATGGGCCGGCATACTCTTGAAAATCATCGGAGAACGTTTCACAGGTCGAGATAAATTTCAAAACAAAATATATACAATGTATAAATGTCCTGAATGGGCTATATAATATGCGTAGATCATAACGTGTTAAGAAATTACTATATTTAAAGGTATATAAAAATACACAAATAGTTGTCGTTGGTACTGGTTTTATGAGGTTGGTTGTTAGATAATCATATTTTAACAAATGATATTGTAATGTGTTGGAATTCCTTTCCAAGGCACCGGCGAAAGTTTTAAAGGTAGGGGCCGTTTTAATATGTTTTAAGGGAATAAAATACAATGAGTTTGTAATTAGTAAATTGACTTTTAAATATTAGGCGTTTATAAAAATGTGTTGAAGATAATTTTATTTTAGAAGTATATGATAAGCTGTATGCGTGATATGCAGCTTGGTTGAGCTGTTATGAAATTATAAAATAAAAAATGTTATTCAAAAGTTTAGTAATCCGTATTAGTAATATTATTAATGTACAAAACGACTGCAAAAAAATTATTAAACAACAAGTGATGTTCATTAAGTGTGCAATTGTTGCCGAGAAAGTTTATTGATACATATTATTGGATTATTGGAATGGGATGAGAGGAACCCATACACATGTTTAGCATGAAAACGAGCGCATGAAAATTATTTTCATGGAATTCTTAATTCCCATTCATACTATTGTAAGACATGAACAAAAACTATGAAGGGTTTCAGCTTACCCCGATAACTTCATACTTTGTAATATTTGTACAAGCGCAGTAAGCATTTAAAAATTCAAGAACCAACCCCCGAAATGAAAAATCAAAGATCATCATACAATCATTCTGGAAAAAGCATAAACAGCACTACATTGTCTCGCTAGCGTTCTACCCACTCATTTTTCAAAAATGGCATGACTTCCTTTATCGGTTCATGTTGAAGGTTATTAGCAACTTTTGTCATTCATCACTGTCAGTGTCCGTTCTCATCTTCTTTTTCATTGCATGTAAGACTTTGTTCTCACGCCGCATGTTTTCAGACAAATTATCTAATTTATGGTGCTTGAGTACCTTTTTATAGCTACGCACATATACTACTAGTCTCCTTCGTGTAGTTTTCATGCTATACAACAGCATTAAAAGACCCACAAAAACCATGTAGCGTTCACTTTACAAATGACATTGTACATCAATTTGTTTCCCTCAAAGTTGTACCTTTCCAGTGTTGCTTCAGCATTCTCATTTCATACCATAACAAAATTGTACTCAAGAGAGTAATGAACACAAAATAGAGTAGTGTGAGGAAACAGAATTTTTTGTTTTAGAATTTGATCGTCGAATTCATGATAAGTGGTCAGGAAATTTTCTAGTAAAAAATGGCTGCAAAAGCAAGAAAAAATGTGAAAAAGGAAAAGATTTTCGGTTGTCACATCTGCAAAGCAAAATATAATCGGAAAGAGCGCGTTCAAATACACATCCGCAATAAACACTTCACTGAACCGTTATTATATTGTTCTTGTGGACTCCGGTTTCGCGACACTGAGACCCTAAACTTACACAAGGAATGTCATAAAGTTCAACGCGAAACCAATTTCCAATGTGAAACATGCTCAAAACTTTACTCATCATATCAATCTCTTTGGTATCACAAGAAAACTCATTCCAGTGACAAACCATACAAGTGTCTTGTTTGTAACAAGGCTTTCATTTTAAAATCAGCTCGGGACCAACATGTTCGAACTCACACTGGAGAAAGGCCATTTAAGTGCTCAATCTGCAAAAAATCCTTCCGTACACAAACTACTCTCAAGCAACATCATGAAAATGTCCATGTCGTCCAGAAAAATAAAAAAGTTTGTGTGCATTTTTTGTGAGAAGCGATTTAGTAAGCAAGCATCTCTCAATATTCACATTTTGCGTCATGTTCGCGAGAAGCATGTGGAGTGCAGTGTATGTTCCATGTCATTTGTAACGAAATCTGCAGCGGATTCACATTCAAAAATACATTCAGCAAAACAGAATGCACATTTTAAGCATTCCTGCATAATTTGTGATATGTCGCTGGAAAATAAGTTCATTCTGCAGACGCACATTCATACTCACACACGCGAAAAACCTTACGGTTGTCGTAAATGTGGAGATGTTTTTTCCAAAAGTTCCACATATTACAGGCATGTCAAAGTTACCCATAAAATAGTGGACGATTTGCCTGTGAAATTTGTGGAAAAACAGTTACCTCGAAGACTTCCTTAGACATCATATAAGTCGCCATTTGGGAGAAAAATCGTTTCAATGCAAGTTGTGTAATAAAGGTTTGTTTCCAGTCAAGGAGTTGAAAATTCATGTTACGCGTCATAAAGGCGAGAAGAATTACGAGTGTATTTTCTGTGGAAAGTTGTTCTGCAACATGGGTACTCTTTGTGAGCACATTCATTACCATACTCAGGAAAAACCTTACCCTTGCAGCAAATGCGATCAAGAACTTGCAACAATGAATGGTCTTAGATATCATGAAAAAACTCATGTTAGAGAAAAGGCCTTCGAGTGCATTTTTTGTGGAAAATGGTTCTACATCCTCGCAAGTCTTTGTGAGCACATTCAATCCCATACTCTGGAAAAACCTTTCTTTTGCAACAAGTGCGATTGGGAATTCTCTACTAGAAAAGGTCTTAAAAACCATGAAAGGATCCACAGTAGAATTTAACTGTTTTCGTCTTATATTGGACCCAATGCAATGAGCGTTCATATCAGATTACAAAATCTTAGCTTTGTCTGACGTTTGATTCTGTAATGTAATGTAAGCATCTTGAAAGATATTTGTTATTACTAAATCTGCCTTCGAAATTTATTCAAAAACGTTTCGAAGTATTTGATAAAGTTGTTGCAGCGAGCATTGGTAGCATAAAAACAAGTTTTTTCAGTATTTCTCTATATCAAACGAACAAAGGAACTGAACAGAACCTCAATTTTGCTTTATTCCAATAATCAATACAATGAAATTTTGAGCTCGGTTTTAGTAAACAGAAAGATTTTTGTTACAAAGAAATCCAACTGTTCAAAAATGGAGCACTACCACTTCCTAGACAATCTTTGGGAGTTAATTAAATTTCCAAATTTTGACACTCTCGTTTCTGCTCATCTTTACTCTAAGCAAATTCTTGATGATTACAAAATGGCAGAATTGGTTGGCTACAAATGTAAATTTCAAGTCAAGATACAAATTATGCCTGCAATATGGAGCTCTGTGTTCTGATCTTGGAATTTGGATGAAAACTATTAATATTTTATTATAGCTGTGTACATAGTTTTAAGGCGCGAATTCTACACGTTGTGTCAGTGAAAAATTCAACTTTTAGTAAAATTTATCAAGTGTATATTATAACGCTCATACAATGTGAATGTAGAAATTGTAATCCTACGGTGTAATTGAATTGATATAAGTTGTATTAAAATAGTTGCAATAATGTTATACTAAAATGATTTTAGATTTGTCAATATCCATTGTTGTAATTTCTACTTGTTTTACACGGCTACTTCAATTCGTTCTTGATTCCGATCATCATTCATCATATCACAGCCAACATATATGTAAGACTTAGTTTCGTCCCTTTGGGTTCTTGCTCTCGTTCTGACCCAAATTATCCATGTTTCTCTACTCTACTCAAGCCATACTTGTGTATGAGAGTAGATTGAAAATAAATACTCAGCCGAGAATAAGACAGCGAGTAAATTCTGACTAGGTGTAAATACCTGCACCCTGGCTTGTCTTGGTTGGCTTCTTCATCAACTGAAATGATGTAGATCTGAAACATATTCATACACATTTGAGCACCTGTAGCTTTCTAGACATATAAAAGGTTTAAAATATTGAATGGTTGGGATCTGAGTTCAAAGACAAAGTGTATACGACTAGCACCACTTTGCATCGACTTGTTTTCACAAAGTGGATAGATACTACCAAAACGCAATATACACGACCTTGCTGGTCGTATACCGGCTGCATGTAGTTGTAGTACACACTCACGTATTTTTTCACCATCTGCTTCCAAAGAGATTGCTGGCATTTTTGTGTACCAAAGGATATGTTTTCTCCAAGAACGTACTTACCTATGTCCCAATTTACGCAATGTTATATTGGTGCTGAAAAAATTAGGTCTGCAGACCTGTCTGTCCCTCTGCTTTTGTCTTGTTACGACCATCATGTAAATGTGTATTGCATCCGTGCTTTTTCATGTACGTGCATAGCATAGCCTCAATCCAGATTGAGTAATCTTGAAGCAGGTAAATGGATAATGTCAGACTCTATATGAAATTTTCAACAAGTATGCGGTATGTGCCTTCCGAAACAACACTCATTACCTTCTCCATGTAAGTGCGAGATACAATGACAATGAAACAGGGTGTTATTTTTATCGAAATTATTTCTGTTGTAACATCTGATATCATAAATAAATTTATATCAAACCCTTTATTTTTAAACGAAATGGGGAAAAGACAACAATTTGAGTGTGTGTTTTGTCAAAAAGTGTTTTCAAGCTTGCCGAATCTCCAGTACCACGTTAAATCACATTTGGCTGAAAGACCATATTGGTGTAATAAATGTGGTAAAGTTTATAAATCAAATCGTTCATTGCGACCTCACAAGCTTACTCATAGCTTACAGACGCATCCTACTGTAAAAAGCCAAGGCATTTGTGAAGTATGTGGAACACAACTAAACACTAGGACTGCAGTACTTACCACCGGGAGTTGCACTCGGACAAAAACAGCAATGCAAACATTGCCCGAAATTTTTCAAAATCAAGAAATCACTGAAGACCATATCAAACGCGTTCATACACAATCTACAATAGTAAATGTAACATTTGTGGAAAACAGTTAAAGGAAGCTGCTTATCTCAAAGTGCACATGAGATGTCACACCAATGAAAGACCTTACCAGTGCTCCGTGTGCAAAAAAAGCTTCGTTCAATCAAATCACTTACGTACACACCAAGAAATTCACAACAGTGAAAAACTATTCTCTTGCTCAACATGCGGAAAAAAGTTTTCTCAGGCTCAAAATTTGAAAAAACATCAACGGCATCATAGTTCAGATCGGAAAAGTAAAAAACACTGGTGCATTATGTGTAATAAAGGATTCCTAGAACTCAGGTATTTGATAGATCATTGCAAAACTCACACAAAAGAGCGGTCACACGTCTGCCAAGAGTGCAGCGTTGCATTTACCTCTAACTTTAGACTGCAGAGACATATCTCCGAAGTTCATAGGAAGGATAAAGCGTTCAAGTGTAATTTATGTGGAAAATGTTTTCCAAGACTTGCAAGTCTCAATTATCATGTCACTGGACATTTGAAAGAAAAGCCCCATCAATGTGCTGTTTGTGACAGATCCTAGTTTGACGAAGCACTTAATTGCGCATGAAAAAATGCAAAAATTTGTTGTGTGCCAGTTGCGATAAAAGATTCCTGAATAGGACTGACTTGCTTCGGCACCATTTTCGAGTTCATGTTGGCTCAACTGAACACTGGATGACGTGCATTTTCTGTGGAAAGTTTGTGGGTTCCTTGGAATACTTCGAGAATCATCTACGAGCACATATTCTTGAAAAGCCATTCAACTGTCAGAAATGCAGCAAATGCTTTTGGTCAAAAGTATGTTTATCCCTACATAAAAAGTGGAAGAAACATTGATCATGGTTATTTAAATCCATGTGCACGAACCCGACTGGAAGTGTAAAATACTTTGTAATAGTATTTGTTTGTATTAATAACCATAAGGGGCTGTAATAAACTCATATAAATTAATAATGCCACTAATGTAAGTGTACAATCACTCGCTGCATTAATAAATCGAGATCATCAACATGTGTATACAAAAAGTTTTTTTTTCATTTCACTCCTTCTGCTATTCCGTTTTCTGCTCATATTCGACGTTCAATTCATACAAGCTACATATAATGAAATACTCTCTCAAATATGAAAGTAGTAAGCCTTACTGAGTAAGCAAGGCTGTAAAAGGCTGCTGAGAAGCGGCTATAAATAGCCCCCAAAACCAACTTCAGGAAATTTAATTCAAAATTTGAAAAAGAGGGGTCCTATATTGCCGGTACCTGACGCAGCACTTGGTCCCAGCCAAGACTCAATCCTTTTACGCAAGCACAATTAGATAGAAGGTTACTTGCTGTCATATATGCACAAGCGTAAAAGGATTGAGTCTTGGCTGGGACCAAGTGCTGCGTCAGGTACCGGCATATAGGACCCCTCTTTTTCAAAATTTTGAAGTAATTTCCTGAAGTTGGTTTTGGGGGCTATTTATAGCCGCTTCTCAGCAGCCTTTTACAGCCTTGTGAGTAAGGTATATTTCATATATAATATATATACATAAACGATTCTTTCCATAAGAAAATGCTTGTTACATAAATATTGGATATACACTGCCTTATATACAGACTCCCTTACCATGTCTGGTAGCAGCCTTCTTGGATACTGATTTTGTAACCAGTTTCAGTCTGTTTCGTTGTCAATATCGTTTCTTATAAAAGCGCATCAAACCCATGCCTTTACCTTCCTTTGCAACTGCTCACGTTACGGGGGTTCGAACTTAGCGTTACAGAGCCTGACACGGGAGGAAGGGGACCGAGGCGAGCGCTGACAGTTTGAAAATTTGTTACACAATTTTTTTCCTAACTATAACAAACACGGTTAATTAGTAAGTACAAAGGGATACAAGCACTAACACACTGAAAGTCATGTAGTTGATACGGAAAACTACTAAATTAGGTTTTAAAATCTTCTTGTTAAACTTTAGATAGGACGTGTATTTATGCAATCTGACTAACTTTTTGTAGCGTTACGAGACGGAGGGGGAGAGACGGGTTCGGGTGCTGTGACACAAGCCTTACGAATAGAGAGGAGTGTCCGAAAATGGCCAATTTTAGCATTACGTTTGATACAGACGGCCATTTTGGACGGACATAATAAACCCGCTTTAAAACAAGCTATAATGCATTTTACTAAATTTTTACGGCTTTCAAAATTTTAAAATAGTCGGGTTACATTCGCTTCCATCTGCTTTTGTCATAAACTGAAAACGTTGAGATGAGATCCAAATTAGCCTTATAACTAAATGAACTTATAAGAAATATAGCAATATATATCTCCAGAAACCATTCCAATGCTTTCCCTAGAACTATGCTCATAACATCGCGTGTTTATATTTTGTATTATAAAGAAATATGCAACCAAGTATGCCAAGTTTGAATTTAATGTATATTTTTAATTACTCAACTAAAGCATTTCACATGCTTGAGTTGGATCAAGAAAGCTAGATTTTGTCGAATGTCTAAATCTGCCACTCCCATATTTCGTCCGAACAAAACATATTTCAGGTAATATATCGTCGCGTAGCTTGGCAGGTTGGATCGACCACGAAATACAATTTTTAGTAAAATAAAGCCCAGCGCGGTCTTGATGTTGGTTTAAATCAATAAAGTTAAAATTACTACTTATTCAGGGTAATATGTAAAACAAACTCGGGTTGGACTCTCAGTGCACAACCAACTTAAGTCAGAACCACACAAACGTGCAAAAATGCTAGTATTAATGTATTTAACTTGTAGATTAATGCACAAAAATGGCAACAATATGGAAATTCCGGGCCCTTAATTTCATTTTGTTGCCAGCTGTATTTTTGGTTGCAAGTGCCGTAAATCAGGAAAATGGACTAGACTTCACTCAGGAGCTGAAATTTGCACGGAGCTGCACTGTTCATTTTGTCATTAATGACGCAGAAATTCGGGTAAGTAAAAAGCGATTCAGATGTCAGTTGAACATATGAACAATGTATGATACTAATGTTGTATTACAAAAATTCAGGGACAACCAAAGAAATTCGATGACTCATATAATATAACCCGCTGGATTTTCCTGCAATCCTTTCACGGTACAATTACAAAGTTCTAAAAAATCGCCATAACAAACGTCATCTTTCAAAGTACTTTGTTTGCAATGATAGAATAGCAGTATTAAAATTCCCAAACAGCAAAGAAAAGGTTCTCACCGGATACCTCTCCCCAAAAGCCACTTGTTTCATTCAGGTTTATATTGATCCTAAGACATGCTCCGAGTGGATTCACAACGTTGAACCAACTGATAATGGAAACGAGTACAGTGTTTACGATTGCATGTTACCGCAATCATTTTTGGGCTCCTTTTTAAAACAAACTTTTGCCATATCTCCAAAACTTGCGAAACCCTTCTTTCCTTTAAACGGAATTTGGTCATAATTCAGGTCACCCAAGAACGTCCACTGTATTTATTCGATGCAGAAAGGATGGTGGGCAGTATTCCATTTCTAATGGACTGGCTATGGAAACACATTCCTAATAAATATCTCTAATGTATCCCCGACAACGCTAGTTTTTGTGTTAGGTCAGTCCCGAGAAATCCAAAGACAAATCATACTGTCAACATTTATTCAAGCTTGCTTAGACTTTACTGCTTTACGTCAAAAGTATGGAGATCCCTCACGCCATAATTCAAAATCATCTTTATTTCAAGATTTAATGATATCACTTTCTAACGTGGTTTCCAAACCACTTTATGTAGAATACTTGCCAAATAATGCAAGTATAAATTATTTTGAGAAGATAAGATCGCAGTGTAAGGATTCCATGTTCATTACACTTGGCACTAGCCGATTCGAGTGGCGAACCGATCTTTATCTTTGAGACTCAAGGGCAGAGGGATATGAAACAGAAAATATCATAATGGGACTTATATTACCCAACTCATCATTGTCGGGTGGACTCAAAGGAGGTTTGGAGTTTTAAGTTACGTTTGCATCTTTCAGAGTAATTAAAAACCCGTTTGCAATTGCTGAAACTGTTGTGGGCACCGGCGCAGTACATTTCGTTTCATGCGCGCCCACTGACAGGTAGGGGTTGTGTCATTGATGGCTATATCTGTGCATTTGATCTAACCACTTGGCTTCTCCTGTTAGGTAGCGGAATACTAAGTGGATTGTACTGGAAAATTGCTTCAGTAATAAGAAGCAAGGGGAAACGGCCCTCAATTTCAAATCATTTCATTTGTGTACAATATTTTTTTTGGTCAGTCAACAGCAGTAATTGGTAAAATGAAATGGGTAGGTGGGACGTGGCAATTGAAGGCATCGTTCTTTCCTTTTATTATCAGGGAGACAACATAACACGCCTAACATCCCCATTAGGTGTGATTGAAATGGAGAGATTTGATGAAATATTTGAAAGAAATCAAACGATATTTTCCCCGTCTATTAATGAAGAAGTTTTTAGACCTTTTTAAATCTATTTCAACGTGTTTT
>LJIJ01004278.1:0-15380 GCA_001718145.1 Orchesella cincta
TCTATTGGCTTTACTGTCGTATCTATGAATTCCCACAGAGGACATGGAAGCCAGGATTTTTCCGGTGGAATCTAGCAGCAATGCGGTGTCGGAAGATGATGAATCTTGGCTTCAAAGAAGTGAATAAATATGTCAGTGGAATTTTCACTAGGAGATGAGAGCCAGATGAACTTTTCAATTTGGATGGGAACATAGAGCTTCTTTTTCAAATTGGAAGTGAGACGAAGCATCATTATGGCTTGGATCATGGCGTCCAAAACAACGGGATGAATAATGTGGTTGGGAATGAGAAGAACCTTCTCCAGAGGGAACTTTCACTTTGGCTAAAGATGACGTTTTCTTCATCTCTCCAAATTGTCTCCAGACTTCGAAATTAGGCCGAATTTGAGACCCACTGAAGCCAACTTGTCATAAATTTCCTGAATAAAATCATCATTTGAAGGTTTATTCAGGGTTTGGGTGAACGCATCAATGTCAAATGAGATAGATTTTTCTTCAGTGGTTGGAAGGAGAGAAAATGTGGCTTTGGGATGAGGTAGCCATTTTGTTGAATCAGATTCCATTTTGCAAGACACATTTCAAGGTAGCCTGCTCCTGGGAAAATTACGTGGTCTCCAATCGCGTGATCTTTCACATACTCCATGTCACGAATGTTGAGCCCGTTTTGGAATATTTTGGTTGAAGAAGCATTTGGAATAACGCAACCAACGAGGGGGTGAATTGAGGAGCCAGTCACAGAGAGCATTTCCGTCCAATACTTTTTCCCAATGAAGGGATAGTGTGGCAGGCTCACTTTCTTTCTGTTGTAGAATTGGTCAAAGCTCTTCCAATCTATGGCAAGTCTTTTGGATGGAGTTTTCCAAGCGTGTTGAGGAGTGTTTCCCATTCTGTCTCATTTCTCTTTAGGGAGGGCAGGCAAAGTAGTTGTGTGTCATTGTTCATCATCGTCAGCGCGGAGAGAACGGGTTGAGGACCGATTTCAATGAATGTTTTGCATCCTAATTCAACTGCTTTTTTGCTGGCGTCCATGAATAATACTTTTTCTCTCGTATGGGAAACCCAGTATTGAGGGTTCACTTGGTTTGTTTCCAAAACGGTTCCTTTCATTCCGGAAATGTATTTGCAGTCATTTCCTGGTAGTTTTTGGACTGTCTTTGCTACTTCACCGTAGGCAGCTAGCATGGGATCCATGTGTTTGGAATGGAATGCGTGGGTGGCATCCAAAACAATGTTTTTTAGATTTGATTTTTTGCAACTCTCAGAAAATTGGAGAACCACGTCAGAATCACCTGCAACTACAGTTTGGTCAGGTGCATTGACAGCAGCGTAATCCAAAATTTTGTTTTTGTCATTTCCAGCAAATTTCTTCATTAAAGTGTCTACTTGTTGTTTATCTGCCTTTATCACCAACATTTTCCCACGTGGTAAATTGTCAATCAGCCGACTTCTTTCTGCAACTAGTTTTATGGCATCTTCAACCGTCAGCATTCCTGTGCAAACGGCTGCTGCAAATTCTCCCAGGCTGTGACCAAGTGCGAAGTCTGCTTTCACTCCCCAACTTTCCCATAATTTGAGGAGTGCATATTCCACACAAAAGATGGATGTTTGACTGTAAATCGTTCTGCTAACTTCGGCTGACTTTTCATTTGACCACAAGACTTGAGTGATGTCAATGTTGTAGTTGTTTTTGAGAATTTTTTGACAATACTCAAAATGCATTCTAAACATGGACTCGTTTTCGTAGAGATTCTTGCCATTCCGGGGTATTGTGAACCTTGACCTGTAAACAGGAAGCAGACTTTCCCCAATGTTTCGGGTGATTCTTCTCCTCTCAGGATTTTGTTTTTTTCGATACTCTTGATAGCATCCTCCTTTGATTATGCAATAATAACTGCTCTCTGAGTAAACTCTGCCCTATCAACATTTGCAGTAAATGCTAAATCCGCCAGATCATCTTTTGAAGTAGACAAATGATTTTTGTAGCTATCTAGTAGGATGTCCATTGCTTCATCAGTTTTGGCGGAGATTTTCATAATATGTAGAGGTCGCTCAAACTTTTCAATTGTCAAAGCAGCAGCCGGAATGGTAGGAGCTTCTTCAAATAATCGCATGAGCGTCAGTTCCTGTGATACCAAATGAGCTGACGCCGGCCAACCTTGGAATTCCCTTTTGCTTCGGCCAGTTAACAGGCTCCAACGGGATTTTTGCAGGTACAGCATCCAAATCAATTGCAGGATTCAACGTCTCAAAATTTCTGTGAGGTGGAATAATTTCATTCTGCATGGCAAGTACCACCTTCATAATCCCGGTGATTCCAGAACAAGACTCAGTATGTCCCACGTTTGTCTTCACGGAGCCAATCAGCAGCGGCTCTTTCCTTTGTTTGGAATGATACGCCTTTGCAATCGCTGATACTTCCATGGGATCACCGACAACACAGTTCCAGTTCAGCGCCTCCACATATGAAACCTGACTTGGCAGAACTCCTGCATCCCTCAGAGCTTGTTTCATCGCTTTAGATTCACAATGGACGGTTGGTGTCCCATACTTTTATTCACTCCTTCCTGAGTCATTCCAGAGCCTCCAACCAGAGCCCAAATCTTATCTTTGATCTCGAATGGCGTCAGAAAGCCGCTGAGGACCAGCACTCCACACCCTCCCCTCTTTGCAAACCCATCAGCCTTCGCATCAAATGTTTTGCAGTGTCCATCAGGAGCAATGACCATTGGCATGATATCATGATCAAAAGGATGGAGAATGAGGTTAACTCCACAAGCCAAAGCCACGTTGGTCTCCCTCCTTTGCAAACTCTTGCAGGCAAGATGAACAGCCACCATTGCAGAGGAGCATCCCGATTCAGTCGAAATAGCCGGTCCGGTCAACCCCAACAAATGGGAAATTCTTGCAGGCCTGCTCCGATTGAGTTTCCCATGTACATCCGGTAAAACTCATCATGTCCAGCATGCGTCAAAGATATCCTGTACTCATTTAGCCAAGAGCCAATAAAAACACCTCCATTTGTCCCTTCCAGTGAATGTGGATTAATAGCCGCATCCTCCAGCCCTTCCCACACCAACTCATGAAGAAGTCTATGCTGTGGATCCAAGCAGACCATTTCCTTGGGGCTGATGTTAAAAATTTAAAGTCAAAATCGTCCACGGCACATTTCAAGAAGCCAGCATTCGTCTTCCGGTGCTCAGGCTTGCAAGGTTGACTGCATTGCTCCTTCAGCCAACGAAACTCTGGTGGATTTCCGGTAGCATCTTTCCCTTCCAACAAAATTTGCCAGAATTCCTTTAAATTGTTGGAACCTGGATATCTGCAACTTCATGCCGACGATAGCCACGCATCATTGTTGAATCCCCGGCTCACTTTCAATCTGGTAAATATGCTGAAAAAGAGAAAAAAATTAACGTTGAGCATATAAAAACTCTTAAATTCTAATGAATGAGAATACTCACAGTTTTCATCGTTCTAGCAGGGGAAGCACGCTCTCATCATGGATGTTTTTCCAGAGATTCATTATCCGCTAATAAAACAAATAACACTTTTAATAAAATCCACAAAAAAATGATTCCAATTAGAGGATGAGGTGCTTTATCTCGTTCTTTTACCTCGCCAATTAATCCGAGTTTCCCCACATTCCAGTCTCCATCAGGCTTGTTGATGAGGTTGACTATGGATATTTCATGCTCATTTCTAAATTTGTTAAAACCACATCTTTTATTATACAAATTACTGCTTTTCCCACGAAAAGCTGAGTCAGACAGCAACGGAGCAGATAAGCTTTTAATTATAACAAGTACCGTGGGAAAAAAAGGTAAAAGAAACGAGATATAAAGCACCTCATCCTCTAATTGGAATCATTTTTTTGTGGATTTTATTAAAAGTGTTATTTATTTTATTAGCGGATAATGAATCTCTGGAAAAACATCCATGATGAGAGCGTGCTTCCCCTGCTAGAAGCGATGAAAACTGTGAGTATTCTCATTCATTAGAATTTTAAGAGTTTTTATATGCTCAACGTTAATTTTTCTCTTTTTCAGCATATTTACCCGGAGATTGAAATGAGGGGGATTTAACAATGATGCGTGGCCAGTTGCAGATAGTTCAACAATTTAAAGGAATTCTGGCAAATTTTGTTGGAAGGGAAAGATGCTACCGGAAATCCACCAGAGTTTCGTTGGCTGAAGGAGCAATGCAGTCAACCTTGCAAGCCTGAGCACCGGAAGACGAATGCTGGCTTCTTGAAATGTGCCGTGGACGATTTTGACTTTAAATTTTTTAACATCAGCCCCAAGGAAATGGTCTGCTTGGATCCACAGCATAGACTTCTTCATGAGTTGGTGTGGGAAGGGCTGGAGGATGCGGCTATTAATCCACATTCACTGGAAGGGACAAATGGAGGTGTTTTTATTGGCTCTTGGCTAAATGAGTACAAGGATATCTTGACGCATGCTGGACATGATGAGTTTTACCGGATGTACATGGGAAACTCAATCGGAGCAGGGGCTGCAAGAATTTCCCATTTGTTGGGGTTGACCGGACCAGCTATTTCGACTGAATCTGGATGCTCTTCTGCAATGGTGGCTGTTCATCTTGCCTGCAAGAGTTTGCAAAGGAGGGAGACCAACGTGGCTTTGGCTTGTGGAGTTAACCTCATTCTCCATCCTTTTGATCATGATATCATGCCAATGGTCATTGCTCCTGATGGACACTGCAAAACATTTGATGCGAAGGCTGATGGGTTTGCAAGAGGGGAGGGATGTGGAGTGCTGGTCCTCAAGCGGCTTTCTGACGCCATTCGAGATCAAGATAAGATTTGGGCTCTGGTTGGAGGCTCTGGAATGACTCAGGAAGGCGTGAGTAAAAGTATGGGAACACCAACCGTCCATTGTGAATCTAAAGCGATGAAACAAGCTCTGAGGGATGCAGGAGTTCTGCCAAGTCAGGTTTCATATGTGGAGGCGCATGGAACTGGAACTGTTGTCGGTGATCCCATGGAAGTATCAGCGATTGCAAAGGCGTATCATTCCAAACAAAGGAAAGAGCCGCTGCTGATTGGCTCCGTGAAGACAAACGTGGGACATACTGAGTCTTGTTCGGAATCACTGGGATTATGAAGGTCGGTGCTTGCCATGCAAAATGAATTATTCCACCTCACAGAAATTTTGAAACGCTGAATCCTGCATTGATTTGGAGCTGTACCTGCAAAAAATCCCGTTGGACCTGTTAACTGGCCGAAGCCAAAAGGGAATTCCAAGGTTGGCCGGCGTCAGCTCATTTGGTATCACCGGAACTGACGCTCATGCGATTATTGAAGAAGCTCCTACCATTTCCAGCTGCTGCTTTGACAATTGAAAAGTTTGAGCGACCTCTACATATTATGAAAATCTCCGCAAAACTGATGAAGCAATGGACATCCTGCTAGATAGCTACAAAACCATTTGTCTACTTCAAAAGATGATCTGGCGGATTTAGCATTTACTGCAAATGTTGGTAGGGCAGAGTTTACTCAGAGAGCAGTTATTATTGCAAAATCAAAGGAGGATGCTATCAAGAGTATCGAAAAAAACAAAATCCTGAGAGGAGAAGAATCACCCGAAACAATGGGGAAGTCTGCTTTCCTGTTTCCAGGTCAAGGTCACAATTACCCGGAATGGCTATCTACGAAACGAGTCCAGTGTTAGAATGCATTTTGATATTGTCAAAAAATTCTCAAAAACAACTACAACATTGACATCACTCAAGTCTGTGGTCAAATGAAAGTCAGCCGAAGTTAGCAGAACGATTTAGCAGTCAAACATCCATCTTTTGTGTGGAATATGCACCTCCTCAAATTATGGGAAAGTTGGGGAGTGAAAGCAGACTTTCGCACTTGGTCACAGCCTGGGAGAATTTGCAGCAGCCGTTTTGCAGGAATGCTGACGGTTGAAAGATGCCATAAAACTAGTTGCAGAAAGAAGTCGGCTGATTGACAATTTACCACGTGGGAAAATGTTGGTGATAAGGCAGATAAACAACAAGTAGACACTTTATGAAGAAATTTGCTGGAAATGACAAAAACAAAATTTTGGATTACGCTGCTGTCAATGCACCTGACCAAACTGTGTAGCAGGTGATTCTGACGTGGTTCTCAATTTTCTGAAGTTGCAAAAAATCAAATCTAAAAAACATTGTTTTGGATGCCACCCACGCATTCCATTCCAAACACATGGATCCCATGCTAGCTGCCTACGGTGAAGTAGCAAAGACAGTCCAAAAACTACAGGAAAATGACTGCAAATACATTTCCGGAATGAAAGGAACCGTTTTGGAAACAAACCAAGTGAACCCTCAATACTGGGTTCCCATACGAGAAAAAGTATTATTCATGGACGCCAGCAAAAAAGCAGTTGAATTAGGATGCAAAACATTCATTGAAATCGGTCCTCAACCCGTTCTTCCGCGCTGACGATGATGAACAATGACACACAACTACTTTGCCTGCCTCCCTAAAGAGAAATGAGAGAATGGGAAACACTCCTCAACACGCTAGGAAAACTCCATCTCAAAGGACTTGCCATAGATGGAAGAGCTTTGACCAATTCTACAACAGAAAGAAAGTGAGCTGCCACACTACCCTTCATTGGGAAAAAGTATTGGACGGAAATGCTCTCTGTACTGGCTCCTCAATTCACCCCCTCGTTGGTTGCGTTATTCCAAATGCTTCTTCAACCAAATATCCAAACGGCTCAACATTCGTGACATGGAGTACGTGAAAGATCACGCGATTGGAGACCACGTTATTTTCCCAGGAGCAGGCTACCTTGAAATGTGTCTTGCAGCTGGATTAGCCACCGTTGAGGGCTCAACTGAAGCCTTAACTTCTCCAACGAGAGCAATGAAGGTTGAAAATCTCTCCATCCAAGCTCCACTTTGTCTTGACGAGTCGAAAACCTCTCAAGTTCAAACTGTGGTGGATCTGAACATGTCTTCAGAGAATGACGGGGACTGGAACGACATGAAGATCAGCATTTCTCGCAAAATGGAATCTGATTCAACAAAATGGCTACCTCATGCCAAAGCCACATTTTCTCCCTTCCAACACTGAAGAGAAATCTGTCTCATTTGACATTGATGCTTTCACCCAAACCCTGAATAAACCTTCAAATGATGATTTTATTCAGGAAATTTATGACAAGTTGGCTTCAGTGGGTCTCAAATTCGGCCCTAATTTCCGAAGTCTGGAGAAAATTTGGAGAGATGAAGAAAACCGGTCACTTTTAGCCAAAGTGAAAGTTCCCTCTGGAGAAGGTTCTTCTCATTCCAACCACATTATTCATCCCGTTGTTCTGGACGCCATGATCCAAGCCATAATGATGCTTCGTCTCACTTCCAATTTGAAAAAGAAGCTCTATGTTCCCATCCAAATTGGAAAGTTCATCTGGCTCTCATCTCCTAGTGAAAATTCCACTGACATATTTATTCACTCTTTTGAAGCCAAAGATTCATCATCTTCCGACACCGCGTTGCTGCTAGATTCCACCGGAAAAATCCTGGCTTCCATGTCCTCTGTGGAATTCATAGACACCACAGTAAAAGCCATAGATTCCGTGTTTATGCACCAAACCAGCTCAATGCCCGACCTCTGGGATGAAGTCTGGAAGCCCCAGCTCGGTCCTCTTGAGCACCGCCTCGACTTGCTGAAGGCAAAAGAAAGCTGTTCCTCACTGAACATTGATTCCGACGACTACAACATTCCAACACCCCCTCTCGCCTCCTTGTTCAGGGAGGTGGAGTCCCTCGTCTACTACAACATGCTCCGCTGCCTCTACACCTGCGGTTGGGAGCCACGTCTCCACCAAACCTTTGATGAAGACACCTTCACAAGCAGCTCAAAATCGAGGGCAGCCACCGGCACTACTTTGGGTTTATGCTTGAGGTGCTCCGAATTGAAGGATTTTTGACCAAAGAAAGCGACAAAGACAACAAATGGAAAGTTACCAAGTTGCCACCCACACTTGAAGAAACTGAGGCTATTCTCAGCTCTCCCCGGTTCACCACCGAGCTCACCTCCAATTATGAAACAACCCCGCTGTTTACCAAGGTGGGGGAGAATCTCAGCAAAATCATGACGGGTGGAGTAGCCGCGCTTAATATCCTCTTTCCAGAACTCAACGATGGGTATCCATCCGTCGGCGATTTTTACATGACGTACGAGCGAGTTTTTCAAATTAAGGAATGCATCGTTTCCAAATGCACCCAGAAAATGTCGACCATCCGCCAAGCAGTTGGAGGAAATAAGCCGATTCTAAGATTTTTGGAAATAGGAGCAGGAACGGGGTATGATTTATAAAATGATTTAGTTTTAAAAACTAAATTGTGTGACATGTTAGTAATATTTTGGATTGTATTATATGAAATAGGAGTTTCACTGAAAATGCGTTGGACGCTCTGGCTGACACAGGAACTGAGTTTGAATACACCTACACAGATATCTCAGCGGCTTTCTTTCCTGCAGCGGAGAAAAAAGTTTGAAAAAATATGCGAAATTCATGAAATTAGGAAGCTGAACATTGAGGAAGATCCCATGGACCAGGGATTTACTCCAGAATATTATGATCATGTTTGTGCCTCCGATGTCATTCACGCACGAGGGATATCAAAGAGAGCTTGAGAAATATGAGGAGGCTCATGAAACCTCAGGCAATGCTCGAGCTCCAGGAAATGACGGGGCCTCACAGGTTTGTGTTCTTTCTGTTCGGACTTTTGGAAGGATTTTGGAGGTTTGAAGACAAAGAGTTGAGGCAGAAATACTGTACCCTCACTGGACCACAGTGGAGGAGCGTTCTTAAATCATCAGGATTTGAGGTGGAAAATCTCTTTCCCATGGTGAACAACTACCACTCTTACTTCTGGGCGAGAAGGACGCAGGAACCGGAGAGGATGGAGATTTTGGAGGAAAAAAATAAAAAGAGTTGGCTCCTTTTCACGACGGATGAGGAGATTTCAAGAAAGGTTTCTAGCTATATTGAGGAGAGGCTTGGAGCTACAACAACGAGAAAGGGCAATTTATGTCCGAGCTGGAAGCAGTATCAATTGAAAACTGAGCAAACAGGAGAGCTCATCTTTACAATAAGGAAAGATGTGAGGAAGACTTTGTGGCTTTGATTGAGCATTTCAAAACTCGACAAATAAACTTGGAAGGGATTGTCTACTCTTGGGCAATCGAAGGGAAGATTGGAGCGGGCTCCCAAGAGGACATTTTACGACCATACTTTTACCTCACAAAGAGCCTGCTGACGACGGGGCTCAGCTCTCCTAGAATTGTGGTGGTGACCACTGGGGCTCTCCCGGTTGGAGACTCTGACATGTCAATTTCAGGGCAAGTACGCTCATGGGTTTCACAAAGTCACTGAAAAAATGAGAACCACGTGATGAACTTGAGAGTCGTTGATGTTGAGCCAGCTCTGGGCTACACCCAGTTGGAGAGATCTACAGCGAGCTCTGGAGCACGGAGAAGGATGTTGCACTAGCGTACCGGGTGGGACGAGATTTGTAGCCAAATTGCAAGCTCACAAAGTCACCAGCAGCGCCCTGAGTTTACCAAAAGGACGGATAGATTTGAGCTCGTTTTGCCTGAAACAAAGGTCATTTCGGATCTTGTGTTTGGACCACTGGACACGACTAATTTGGGGGAGAATGAGGTGGAGATCCAGGTCAAGGCGTCGGCACTCAATTTCAGGGATGTGCTCAGTGTTATCAAGCCCACGGAGCAGTTTAAGAATATTAATGCTGTTGGATTTGATTTGGCGGGGGTGGTGAAGAAGTTGGGGAAAAGGTGACCAAGTGGAAGGTCGGAGATCTGATCTGTGGCTGCAACACCCATTTCACAGCGTTGCCCAGTCATGTAAATCTTCATGAGGATCTTTTGTTTGAGAAACCGGCCATATATCCGTTTGCGACGCAGCAACAATGCCAGCTGTTTACATGACGTCCGTCCTTTGTCTCGTGGACGTGGCCAAGATCAAGAAAGAAGATGTAGTGCTTATCCACACTGCTTCTGGAGGTGTGGGGCTGAGTGCCATGAGATTTGCAAAAGTGTTGGATGTAAATCATTGCTACAGCTGGAAGCAAGCGGAAGCAGACTTATTTGAGGTCAATTGGGATCCAACATATTTTCCATTCGAGGAATACCCAGTATGGAGACCAGATTCTGGAGCTGACAAACGGGAGAGGGGTTGATGTTGTGCTCAATTCGTTGACAAGTGAAGGATTCAAAGAAGCCACACTCAAAGCTTGCGCGAAGGGTGCCAGGTTCGTGGAAATGAGTAAGCTGAACATTTGGGAGGAGGCGGAAGTGAAAAAATTGAGACCAGATGTTGAATACACGGTTGTCGACTCTCAGCAGCGAAACAGGATGAAATGAAGGTGCTGCATGGGAAAGCTAAGAAAGTATTAGCGGATGGGATCATGAAGCCAGTTCCGAACGTGAGGTTTGACGCTCAACATCCGAGAAGCACTACAATACATGCAAAAGCGAAACACATTGGGAAGGTGTATGCGTCATGGCCGGAATTCCAACAGGAAGAATGGGAAAATGACAGGCTGGGAGACTCGGAACACAATCCGTACAAAGTACAGTACTCGGTACATAAAAAAACGTAGGTTCCGGTAACCCGTTAGCAGGTATTCGGTTACCTGAAAAAATCTATTCCGGTCCTCGTAACAGGGTACATAGTACACTGATAAAACTACCCAGCGGTAAAGTACAGGTACCGGTACATTGAAAATACATACCTCCGGTAACTTCCGGTACAGTAGTTTTATCTCCATTTAAGAGATGAGAAATTGTACATAATAGTCACTAATAGACAGTAAAAATGGACAGATCTTACTTCAATTCAAAGATTTAGGACTAAAAACTACACAAATAAGTTTTCTAATTTTGAATCATATTTTATGAATCTGTGAAATATAAACATGCTCCGGTACACAGTACAGGTACTCGTACTCCTTTGAATGAGATCCGTCCCGGTAACAGGTATTCGGTACGCTTCCAAAGAAGCACCGTAAAAAATCCCGTACGGTCTGCCGTAGCCTCGTACCGGAGTACTCGTACCCAAAGTACCGCGTCCTCCCAAGCTCTGGAAAATGAAGGTCTATAGCCCCCTGTTCAATGACAGCTGCACCTACTTGATAACGGAGCGTTGGGAGGATTGGTTCTTTGGAAGTTTGTAAGTGAGATGAAAAGGAGCAAAGCAGCATCATCCTCGCCAGCCGTCGTCTCCAGACCACTCCATTCAAAACAAGAAAATGAGATGAACTCCAAAAGGGGTGGGAATCATCCGGTTTCTTTGAACGTGGGACTTTGACGAATGTAAAGAAGCTTTTCCAAAGCATTGAGAGATGAAATACCCCCCTCAAGGGTGTGAAGCAATGCGGACGGAATAATTGCTGAATGCCCTACTCCAAACATGGATGGAGGAAAGCTGTCTTCCACTTTTCAG
This sequence comes from Orchesella cincta, assembly GCA_001718145.1. Lineage (NCBI taxonomy): Eukaryota > Metazoa > Arthropoda > Collembola > Entomobryomorpha > Orchesellidae > Orchesella > Orchesella cincta. Next base: position 11,493 of record LJIJ01004278.1, read on the forward strand.
TACTAAAGTGACGAACCCTCAATCTCCACGAATTGAAAGCAAAAGCCAACAGACCTTGAGCACTTTGTCGTTTCAGATCAAGGCAGCTCTCTCTGGCCACCTGGCAGTGCAATCATCTGCCGGAAATGCATTTGAGCTGCTCTCATCAGATTCAGAGAATTCTATCGGGCTTCCTGGACCACGTTAACGGGTCAAGGGAGAAGTGCGGATTGGCTACGGAAGTAGATCTCCAAGAGTTAAACACTTTCAAATTGCAGGCTAACGGGAACTGAGTACAGCCTCACGGCACAACACACCCAACTCGCTATCCTCCAAGTAGAGTTTCCGGTTGCCAGCAAACTGTTTTCCCAACCTCGCCGTGTTTTTGGATGAGAGCATCTGGATAACTGCCAATGTGGCCACGGTCACCGGAGAATCGAGATTTTGGGCAAACTACGACCTCGAACGGAGCAGAGGAGAAGGTGCGGGTTTATCAAGAAGCAGCTCAAGAGCATTCTCAAAACTGTTCTGAAACGGCATGCATTTAAAGTGGTCACCCCGAAAAGGCTTTGCCCACTTTTTCAGGCAAATGCCAAAGTAGGAAAATGTGTCCATTCTTAAGATTAGACATCAACGATAACAGTGAAGACTATACCACTTTTAAGTAAATATTCCTTCACAAAAAACTATAGGAGTGTTCGTGTACTAAATTCGTGTAGGGTAGCTTGTAAAAAATTGTAAAAAAGAATTACCATGCATAGAAGATTTATATTGCACGAACTCAAAGGTGAATTTATAGTTCCACTGGGAAATGGAAGTCATGATCATGAAGTGACAACCTCCTGACTCTTCTTGACTTGCCATACGTTGTTGACCATGACATTAAGTTTTGAGAATAGTTTCTTTAAAAATCGTTAATATCAAACCAGAATATTTCTTTCGCTGTATTCAAGAATGAGGCCTATTCAGGCCTGATGGGGAACTATGTGGGAGGGATTCCTGTACTTAATAACCTTGGAACAGCAGACTAAGATAGAAATTTAGTAGCACATTTTGTGTGCTATTAAATTCAAGTGAAACAACTCCGACTTTGCTTTTGTTTAGCATACATAAATCAACATGAAGCTTTCCACCTAAATTTCTTATAGAGACTGGTGTCGAACTTCATCGAATGTCCATAGATCACCTGTTGGTTTTTCGGAACTTAATATTCACGCGTTAACTGCCGGCCCTTGTTTATAGGAGTTAGAAGCTATACAGAATTAAAAGCCGAACCTATTGACACGGAAATCAGGTTCTAGAGAGGGTAGTTTTATTAGTAAAGTAAATCTCAGGAGAGTTTACAGCTCAGCTAACAAAACTCACCCGATAAATAGCAAACGTGACGTTCGATTGATACAGCTACAAGCGGAAAAGGGAACATGCATGTCGACGGTTCAAAAGAGATGCATTGTAAGCATTTAATTAAGCAAGCTGTAAGAACAAAATTTTAATCTACTGAACTATCAAGCTCTTCTTTTTAATATCTGTCTACACGTTTTCACTTTGGCCAATGGGTACATCCTCGCTTCAGATCTTAAATGAAATTTTTTGTTTTTAGCAGCTAGCCTAATTAAATGCTTACAAATGCATCTTTTGAAACCGTCGACGATGCAGGTTTCCCTTTCCAGCTTGATACTGTACAATGAACGTCGTTTGCTTTCGGGTGAAGTTTTTGTTAGCTGAAGCCTGTAAACTCTCGTCCTGAGAATTTACTTTAGCTGAATTAAAACTAACATCTACTAGAACTGATTTCGCGTGTCTAATAGTTCGGCTTTTAATTTCTGGTACTAGTCAACTCCTATAAACAAGGGCCCAGCAGTTAACCGCCGGTTGATATTAAAGTTCGAAAACCACAGTGTAATCTAATGGACATTCGATGGAATTTCGACACAGTCGCTATAAAGAATTAGGTTGGAAAGCTTCAATTGTGATTTATGTATTGCTGTAAACAAACCAAGTCGGAAGTTGTTTCACTTGATGCTAATTAGCAACGACAAAAATGTGTTAAAACTTTCTGATTTTGTCTGCTGTTCCAAATATAAGTACAGGAAATCCCTCCTACATAGTTCCCCATCAGCCTGATAGCCTCATTCTTGGAATCGCGAAAGAAATATTCTGGTTGATATACGATGTTTAAACAGAACTATTCTAAAATCAATGCTCATGGTCAACACGTATGGCAAGCTCAATGAGAGTCAGGAGGTGTAATCATGATCTGTCATTTCAGTGGAAGATATACATCAACCTTTGAGTCGTGCGAATATAACTCTTCATGTATGGTAATCTTTTTACAATTTTAGCAGCTACCACTAACACGAGTTAAGTAGCACAAGCACTCTATAAGTTTTTTGGTGAAAGTGCATATTTTACTTAAAAAGTGGTATAGTTTTCATTTAATCGGTGGATGTCTAATTCTTAAAAAAGTGACGACATTTTCCTACTTTGCATTTGACTGAAAAAAGTGGGCGAAATGCATTTTTCGGTGACGCATTTAAATGCATGCAGTCAGAAGTTTGAGAATGCTTTGAGCTGCTTTTGATAACCCCACCTTCTCCCCTGCTTCCCGGTTTCGAGTCGTAGTTCTCCCAACATTTCGACTCCCGGTGACCGTGCCAACATTGGCGATTTCCAGATGCTCTCATCGCAAAACACGGCGAAGTTGGGAACGTTTGCTGAGGCAAACCGGAAGGACTCTACTTGGATGGATTAGCGAGTTGGGTGTGTTGTGGCTGAGAGGTACTCCAGTCCGTTAGACGCCGCAGATTTGAAAGGGTTTTAATCCTGGGAAGACTTACTTCGTGCAGATCCCACTTCTCCCCATTGACCCACGGTTAAGGCGGTGGTTCCAGGAAGCCCGAAGAATTCCTGAATTGTATGAGAGCATCTCAAATCATTTCCGGCAGCATGATTGGCACTGCCCAGGTGGACAAGAGAGCTGCCATTGAACTGACACGACAGAAGTGCTCAAGGTCTAGGCTTTTGGGTCAATTCGTGAGATTAGGTTTCCGTTTCCCTTTAGTAGGCTGAAAGTGGAAGACAGCTTTGTCCAGTCCATGTTTTGGATTAGGGCATCAGCAATTATTCCAGCCGCATGCATCACACCCTTGAGGGGAGGTAGTTTCATCTCTCCAATGCTTTGGAAAAGCTTCTTACATTCGTCAAAGTTCCCCACGTTCAAAGAAACCGGGATGATTCCAGCCCCTTTGGAGTTCATCTCATTTATCTTGTTTTCGAATGAGTGGCTTGGTGGACGAGGCTGCCGAGGATGATGTGGGCTTTGCTCACTTTTTCATCATCCACTACAAACTCAAGCCAATCCTCCACCTCTGGTATCAAGTAGGTGGGCAGCTGTCATGAACAGGGCTATAGACTTCATTTTCCAGAGCTGGAGACCGCGTACATTGGTACGAGGTACTCCGGTACGTACCGGTGCTGGACGACCGGATTTTACCGGTCTTCTTTGGAAGCCGTACCGAATACCTGTACGGGTACCGGATCTCATTTCAAGAGTCCGGTACCTGTAAACTGTGTACGCGGAGCAGTGTTTATATTTCAGTCACAGATTCTAAAAATATGATTCAAATATTAGTATGTTTGTGTAGTTTTTAGTCCTAAATCGTTAATTTTGCGTAAGACTGTCCCATTTTTACTGTTTATAGTGATTTAGTGTACAATTTCAATCTCTAAATGGAGAATAAACTCTGTACCCGGAACGTGTAAGCCGGGTATTTTTCAAGCCGGTACCTGTAACTTGTACCGGGGGTACGTTTAGCATCGTAGCGCGATGTACCTGTACGGGACCTGGACATAGTTTTTTCAGTACCGAATACCTGTCCGGGTACCGGAACTACTTTTTTATGTACGAGT
>LJIJ01004279.1:0-15379 GCA_001718145.1 Orchesella cincta
ACGGTTGTTCAGCTTGAGCATTTAATTTTTACCTTGATTTGAATCGATATTTACAGTTTATTAAAAGCGCTGCAAAAAATACAAACAAAAACCTTTCTGGGTTTTATGAGTTTGTTAATTAGCTAGACATTCCAAATTAAGTTTTTAAAATCAAATATGTCATATATGATGAGAAGTCTGAGAGACGGTTTTCATTGAGCATTTAATTTTTACCTTGATTTGAATCGATATTTACAGTTTATTAAAAGCGCTGCCAAAAATACAAACAAAAACCTTTCTGGGTTTTATGATTTGTACATAAGCTAGACATTCCAAATTATGTTTTTAAAATCAAATATGTCACATATGATGAGAAATCCGAGAGACGGTTTTCATTGAGCATTTAATTTTACCTTGATTTGAATCGATATTTACAGTTTATTAAAAGCGCTGCCAAAAATACAAACAAAAACCTTTCTGGGTTTTATGAGGTTTGTACATAACTAGAAATTCCAAATTATGTTTTTAAAATCAAATATGTCCATATGATGAGAAATCGAGAGACGTTTTCATTGAGCATTTAATTTTTACCTTGATTTGAATCGATATTTACAGTTTATTATAAGCGCTGCCAAAAATACAAACAAAAACCTTTTTGGGTTTTATGAGTTTGTACATAAACTAGACATTCCAAATTAAGTTTTTAAAATCAAATATTTCACATATGATGAGAAATCCGAGAGACGGTTTGCATTGAGCATTTAATTTTTACCTTGATTTGAATCGATATTTACAGTTTATTAAAAGCGCTGCCAAAAATACAAACAAAAAAACCTTTCTGGGTTTTATGAGTTTGTACATAACTAGACATTCCAAATTAGTTTTTAAAATCAAATATGCATATATGATGAGAAGTCTGAGAGACGGTTTTCATTGAGCATTTAATTTTTACCTTTATTGTAATCGATATTTACAGTTTATTAAAAGCGCTGCCAAAAATACAAACAAAAACCTTTCTGGTTTATGAGTTTGTACATAAGCTAGACATTCCAAATTAAGTTTTTAAAATCAAATATGTCATATATGATGAGAAATCCGAGAGACGGTTTTCATTGAGCATTTAATTTTACCTTGATTTGAATCGATATTTACAGTTTATTAAAGCGCGTGCCAAAAATACAAACAAAACCTTTCTGGTTTTATGAGTTTGTACATAAGCTAGACATTCCAAATTTAGTTTTAAAATCAAATATGTCATATATGATGAGAAATCGAGAGACGGTTTCATTGAGCATTTAATTTTTACCTTGATTTGAATCGATATTTACAGTTTATTAAAGCGCTGCCAAAAATACAAAAAAAACCTTTCTGGGTTTTATGAGTTTGTACATAGCTAGACATTCAAATTATGTTTTTAAAATCAAATATGTCATATGATGAGAATCTGAGAGAGCGTTTTCATTGAGCATTTATTTTTTACCTTGATTTGAATCGATATTTACAGTTTATTAAAAGCGCTGCCAAAAATACAACAAAAACCTTTCTGGTTTTATGAGTTTGTACATAAGCTAGACATTCCAAATTATGTTTTAAAATCAAATATGTCACATATGATGAGAAATCCGAGAGACGGTTTTCATTGAGCATTTAATTTTTACCTTGATTTGAATCGATATTTACAGTTTATTAAAAGCGCTGCCAAAAATACAAACAAAAACCTTTCTGGGTTTTATGAGTTTGTACATAAGCTAGACATTCCAAATTAAGTTTTTAAAATCAAATATGTCACATATGTATGATGAAAACCGAGAGACGGTTTCATTGAGCATTTTAATTTTACCTTGATTTGAATCGATATTTACAGTTTATAAAGCGCTGCAAATACAAACAAAAACTTTTTGTTTTATGAGTTTGTACATAAGCTAGACATTCCAAATTAAGTTTTTAAAATCAAATATGTCATATATGATGAGAAGTCTGAGAGACGGTTTTCATTGAGCATTTAATTTTTACCTTGATTTGAATCGATATTTACAGTTTATTAAAAGCGCTGCAAAATATACAAACAAAAACCTTTCTGGGTTTTATGAGTTGGTACATTAGCTAGACATTCCAAATTAAGTTTTTAAAATCAAATATGTCACATATGATGAGAAATCGAGAGACGGTTTTCATTGAGCATTAATTTTTACCTTGATTTGAATCGATATTTACAGTTTATTAAAAGCGCTGCCAAAAATACAAACAAAACCTTTCTGGGTTTTATGAGTTTGTTCATTAGCTAGACATGCCAAATTAAGTTTTTTAAATCAAATATGTCATATATGATGGAAATCCGAGAGACGTTTTCATTGAGCATTTAATTTTTACCTTGATTTGAATCGATATTTACAGTTTATTAAAAGCGCTGCCAAAATACAAACACAAACCTTTCTGGTTTATGAGTTTGTACATAAGCTAGACATTCCAAATTAAGTTTTTAAAATCAAATATGTCATATATGATGAGAAATCCGAGAGACGGTTTCATTGAGCATTTAATTTTTACCTTGATTTGAGATCGATATTTACAGTTTATTAAAGCGCTGCCAAAAATACAAACAAAAACCTTTCTGGGTTTTATGAGTTTGTACATAAGCTAGACATTCCAAATTATGTTTTTAAAATCAAATATGTCATATATGATGAGAAGTCTGAGAGACGGTTTTCATTGAGCATTTAATTTTTACCTTGATTTGAATCGATATTTACAGTTTATTAAAAGCGCTGCCAAAAATACAAACAAAAACCTTTCTGGGTTTTATGAGTTTGTACATAAGCTAGACATTCCAAATTAAGTTTTTAAAATCAAATAGTCACATATGATGAGAAATCTGAGGGACTTTCATTGAGCATTTAATTTTACCTTGATTTGAATCTATTTACAGTTTATTAAAAGCGCTGCCAAAAATACAAACAAACCTTTCTGGGTTTATGAGTTTGTACATAAGCTAGACATTCCAAATTAAGTTTTTTAAATCAAATATGTCATATATGATGAGAAGTCTGAGAGACGGTTTTCATTGAGCATTTAATTTTAACATTTGATTTGAATCGATATTTACAGTTTTATAAAACGCTGCCAAAAATACAAACAAAAACTTTCTGGTTTTATGAGTTTGTACATAAGCTAGACATTCCAAATTATGTTTTTAAATCAAATATTGTCACATATATGAGAAAATCCGAGAGACGGTTTCATTGAGCATTTAATTTTTACCTTGATTTGAATCGATATTTACAGTTTATTAAAAGCGCTGCCAAAAATACAAACAAAAAACTTTCTGGGTTTTATGAGTTTTTACATAAGCTAGACATTCCAAATTATGTTTTTAAAATCAAATATGTCACATATGATGAGAAATCCGAGAGACGGTTTGCATTGAGCATTTAATTTTTACCTTGATTTGAATCGATATTTACAGTTTATTAAAAGCGCTGCCAAAAAAAAAAACAAAAACCTTTCTGGGTTTTATGAGTTTGCACATAAGCTAGACATTCCAAATTAGGTTTTTAAAATCAAATATGTCACATATGATGAGAAATCCGAGAGACGGTTTTCATGAGCATTTAATTTTTACCTTGATTTGAATCGATATTTACAGTTTATTAAAAGCGCTGCCAAAAATACAAACAAAAACCTTTCTGGGTTTTATGAGTTTGTTCATTAGCTAGACATTCCAAATTAAGTTTTTAAAATCAAATATGTCACATATGATGAGAAATCCGAGAGACGGTTTTCATTGAGCATTTAATTTTTACCTTGATTTGAATCGATATTTACAGTTTATTAAAAGCGCTGCCAAAAATACAAACAAAAACCTTTCTGGGTTTTATGAGTTTGTACATAAGCTAGACATTCCAAATTATGTTTTTAAAATCAAATATGTCACATATGATGAGAAATCCGAGAGACGGTTTTCATTGAGCATTTAATTTTTACCTTGATTTGAATCGATATTTACAGTTTATTAAAAGCGCTGCCAAAAATACAAACAAAAACCTTTTTGGGTTTTATGAGTTTGTACATAAGCTAGACATTCCAATTAAGTTTTAAAATCAAATATGTCATTATGATGAGAAGTCTGAGAGACGGTTTTCATTGAGCATTTAATTTTACCTTGATTTGAAATCGAATTTACAGTTTATTAAAAGCGCTGCCAAAAATACAAAAAAAACCTTTCTGGGTTTATGAGTTTGTACATAAGCTAGACATTCCAATTAAGTTTTTAAATCAAATATGTCATATATGATGAGAAGTCTGAGAGACGGTTTTCATTGAGCATTTAATTTTTACCTTGATTTGAATCGATATTTACAGTTTATTAAAAGCGCTGCCAAAAATACAAACAAAAACCTTTCTGGGTTTTATGAGTTTGTTCATTAGCTAGACATTCCAAATTAAGTTTTTAAAATCAAATATGTCACATATGATTAGAAATCCGAGAGACGGTTTGCATTGAGCATTTAATTTTTACCTTGATTTGAATCGATATTTACAGTTTATTAAAAGCGCTGCCAAAAATACAAACAAAAACCTTTCTGGGTTTTATGAGTTTGTACATAAGCTAGACATTCCAAATTAAATTTTTAAAATCAAATATGTCACATATGATGAGAATCGAGAGACGGTTTTCATTGAGCATTTAATTTTTACCTTGATTTGAATCGATATTTACAGTTTATTAAAAGCGCTGCCAAAATACAAACAAAAACCTTTCTGGGTTTTATGAGTTTGTACATAAGCTAGACATTCCAAATTAAGTTTTTAAAATCAAATATGTCACATATGATTAGAAATCCGAGAGACGGTTTTCATTGAGCATTTAATTTTACCTTGATTTGAATCGATATTTACAGTTTATTAAAAGCGCTGCCAAAAATACAAACAAAAACCTTTCTGGGTTTTATGAGTTTGTACATAAACTAGACATTCCAAATTAAGTTTTAAATCAAATATGTCATATATGATGAGAATCTGAGAGACGGTTTTCATTGAGCATTTAATTTTTACCTGATTGAATCGATATTTACAGTTTATTAAAGCGCTGCCAAAAAATAAACAAAACCTTTCTGGTTTTATGAAGTTGTACATAAGCTAGCACATTCCAAATTAAGTTTTTAAAATCAAAATATGTCATAATATGATGAGAAATCGAGAGACGGTTTTCATTGAGCATTTAATTTTTACCTTGATTTGAATCGATATTTACAGTTTATTAAAGCGCTGCCAAAAATACAAACAAAAACCTTTCTGGGTTTTATGAATTTGTACATAAGCTAGACATTCCAAATTATGTTTTTAAAATCAAATATGTCACATATGATGAGAAATCGAGAGACGTTTCATTGAGCATTTAATTTTTAACTTGATTTGAATCGATATTTACAGTTTATTAAAAGCGCTGCCAAAAATACAAACAAAAACCTATCTTGGTTTTATGAGTTTGTACATAAGCTAGACATTCCAAATTTAGTTTTTAAAATCAAATATGTCACATATGATGAGAAATCCGAGAGAGGGTTTGCATTGAGCATTTAATTTTTACCTTGATTTGAATCGATATTTACAGTTTATTAAAAGCGCTGCCAAAAAAACAAACAAAAACCTTTCTGGGTTTTATGAGTTTGTACATAAGCTAGACATTCCAAATTAAGTTTTTAAAATCAAATATGTTACATATGATGAGAAATCCGAGAGACGGTTTTCATTGAGCATTTAATTTTTACCTTGATTTGAATCGATATTTACAGTTTATTAAAAGCGCTGCCAAAAATACTAACAAAAAACTTTCTGGGTTTTATGAGTTTATGCATAAGCTAGACATTCCAAATTAAGTTTTTAAAATCAAATATGTCACATATGATGAGAAACCCGAGAGACGGTTTGCATTGAGCATTTATTTTTACCTTGATTTGAATCGATATTTACAGTTAATTAAAAGCGCTGCCAAAAATACAAACAAAAACCTTTCTGGGTTTTATGAGTTTGTACATTAGCTAAACATTCCAAATTAAGTTTTTAAAATCAAATATGTCACATATGATGAGAAATCCGAGAGACGGTTTTCATTGAGCATTTAATTTTTACCTTGATTTGAATCGATATTTACAGTTTATTAATAGCGCTGCCAAAACTACAAACAAAAACCTATCTTGGTTTTATGAGTTTGTACATAAGCTAGACATTCCAAATTAAGTTTTTAAAATCAAATATGTCACATATGATGAGAAATCGAGAGACGGTTTTCATTGAGCATTTAATTTTTACCTTGATTTGAATCTATATTACAGTCTTATAAAAAGCCTGCCAAAAATACAAACAAAAACCTATCTTGGTTTTATGAGTTTGTACATAAGCCTAGACATTCCAATAGTTTTAAAATCAAATATGTCAATATATTGTGATGAGAAGTCTGAGAGACGGTTTCATTGAGCTTCATTTAATTTTTACCTTAATTGAATCGATATTTACAGTTTATTAAAAAGCGCGCCAAAATACAAACAAAACCTTTCTGGGTTTTATGAGTTCGTACATTAGCTAGACATTCCAAATTAAGTTTTTAAAATCAAATATGTCACATATGATGGGAAATCCGAGAGACGGTTTTCATTGAGCATTTAATTTTTACCTTGATTTGAATCGATATTTACAGTTTATTAAAAGCGCTGCCAAAACTACAAACAAAAACCTATCTTGGTTTTATGAGTTTGATAACATAAGCTAGACATTCCAAGTTATGTTTTTAAAATCAAATATGTCACATATGATGAGAAATCCGAGAGACGGTTTTCATTGAGCATTTAATTTTTACCTTGATTGAATCGATATGACAGTTTATACAAAAGCGCTGCCCCAAAAATACAAACACAAAACCTTTCTGGTTGTTATGAGTTTGATCATAAGCTGACATTCCAAGTTAAGTTTTTAAAATCAAATATGTCATATATGATGAGAAATCCGAGAGACGGTTTTCATTGAGCAGTTTAATTTTTTACTTGATTTGAATCGATATTTACAGTTATTTATTAAAAAGCGCTGCCAAAAATACAAACAAAAACCTTTCTGGGTTTTTATGAGTTTTTACATAAGCTCAGACATTCAAATTATGGTTTTAAATCAATATGTCATATATGATGAGAAGTTGAGAGAACGGTTTTCATTGAGCATTAATTTTTACCTGGTATTTGAATCGATTATTTACAGTTCTCTATAAAAGCGCTGCCAAAAAAAAAACAAAACCTTTCTGAGTTTTTATGATTTTGTAATTACATAAGCTAGACATTCCAAATTAAGTTTTTAAAATCAAATATGTCACATATGATGAGAAATCCGAGAGACGGTTTTCATTGAGCATTTAATTTTTACCTTGATTTGAATCGATATTTACAGTTTATTAAAAGCGCTGCCAAAAATACAAACAAAAACCTTTCTGGGTTTTATGAGTTTGTACATAAGCTAGACATTCCAAATTAAGTTTTTAAAATCAAATATGTCATATATGATGGGAAATCCGAGAGACGGTTTTCATTGAGCATTTAATTTTTACCTTGATTTGAATCGATATTTACAGTTTATTAAAAGCGCTGCCAAAAATAACAAACAACCTTTCTGGTTTTTATGAGTTTGTACATAAGCTAGACATTCCAAATTAAGTTTTTAAAATCAAATATGTCATATATGATGAGAATCCGAGAGACGGTTTTCATTGAGCATTTAATTTTTACCTTGATTTGAATCGATATTTACAGTTTATTAAAAGCGCTGCCAAAAATACAAACAACAACCTTTCTGGGTTTTATGAGTTTGTACATAAGCTAGACATTCCAAATTATGTTTTTAAAATCAAATATGTCACATATGATGAGAAATCCGAGAGACGGTTTTCATTGAGCATTTAATTTTTACCTTGATTTGAATCGATATTTACAGTTTATTAAAAGCGCTGCCAAAAATACAAACAAAAACCTTTCTGGGTTTTATGAGTTTGTACATAAGCTAGACATTCCAAATTAAGTTTTTAAAATCAAATATGTCACATATGATGAGAAATCCGAGAGACGGTTTTCATTGAGCATTTAATTTTTACCTTGATTTGAATCGATATTTACAGTTTATTAAAAGCGCTGCCAAAAATACAAACAAAAACCTTTCTGGGTTTTATGAGTTTGTACATAAGCTAGACATTCCAAATTAAGTTTTTAAAATCAAATATGTCACATATGATGAGAAATCCGAGAGACGGTTTTCATTGAGCATTTAATTTTTACCTTGATTTGAATCGATATTTACAGTTTATTAAAAGCTGCCAAAAATACAAACAAAAACCTTTCTGGGTTTTATGAGTTTGTACATAAGCTAGACATTCCAAATTAAGTTTTTAAAATCAAATATGTCACATATGATGAGAAATCCGAGAGACGGTTTTCATTGAGCATTTAATTTTTACCTTGATTTGAATCGATATTTACAGTTTATTAAAAGCGCTGCCAAAAATACAAACAAAAACCTTTCTGGGTTTTATGAGTTTGTACATAAGCTAGACATTCCAAATTAAGTTTTTAAAATCAAATATGTCACATATGATGAGAAATCCGAGAGACGGTTTTCATTGAGCATTTAATTTTTACCTTGATTTGAATCGATATTTACAGTTTATTAAAAGCGCTGCCAAAAATACAAACAAAAACCTTTCTGGTTTTTATAAGTTTGTACATTAGCTAGACATTCCAAATTAAGTTTTTAAAATCAAATATGTCACATATGATGAGAAATCCGAGAGACGGTTTTCATTGAGCATTTAATTTTTACCTTGATTTGAATCGATATTTACAGTTTATTAAAAGCGCTGCCAAAAATACAAACAAAAACCTTTCTGGGTTTTATGAGTTTGTACATAAGCTAGACATTCCAAATTAAGTTTTTAAAATCAAATATGTCACATATGATGAGAAATCGAGAGACGGTTTTCATTGAGCATTTAATTTTTACCTTGATTTGAATCGATATTTACAGTTTATTAAAAGCGCTGCCAAAAATACAAACAAAAACCTTTCTGGGTTTTATGAGTTTGTACATAAGCTAGACATTTCAAATTAAGTTTTTAAAATCAAATATGTCACATATGATGAGAAATCCGAGAGACGGTTTTCATTGAGCATTTAATTTTTACCTTGATTTGAATCGATATTTACAGTTTATTAAAAGCGCTGCCAAAAAAACAAACAAAAACCTTTCTGGGTTTTATGAGTTTGTAAAGCTAGACATTCCAAATTAAGTTTTTAAAATCAAATATGTCACATATGATGAGAATCGAGAGACGGTTTTCATTGAGCATTTAATTTTTACCTTGATTTGAATCGATATTTACAGTTTATTAAAAGCGCTGCCAAAAATACAAACAAAAACCTTTCTGGGTTTTATGAGTTTGTACATAAGCTAGACATTCCAAATTAAGTTTTTAAAATCAAATATGTCACATATGATGAGAAATCCGAGAGACGGTTTTCATTGAGCATTTAATTTTTACCTTGATTTGAATCGATATTTACAGTTTATTAAAAGCGCTGCCAAAAATACAAACAAAAACCTTTCTGGGTTTTATGAGTTTGTACATAAGCTAGACATTCCAAATTAAGTTTTTAAAATCAAATATGTCACATATGATGAGAAATCCGAGAGACGGTTTTCATTGAGCATTTAATTTTTACCTTGATTTGAATCGATATTTACAGTTTATTAAAAGCGCTGCCAAAAATACAAACAAAAACCTTTCTGGGTTTTATGAGTTTGTACATAAGCTAGACATTCCAAATTATGTTTTTAAAATCAAATATGTCATATATGATGAGAAATCCGAGAGACGGTTTTCATTGAGCATTTAATTTTTACCTTGATTTGAATCGATATTTACAGTTTATTAAAAGCGCTGCCAAAAATACAACAAAAACCTTTCTGGGTTTTTGAGTTTGTACATTAGCTAGACATTCCAAATTAAGTTTTTAAAATCAAATATGTCACATATGATGAGAAATCCGAGAGACGGTTTTCATTGAGCATTTAATTTTTACCTTGATTTGAATCGATATTTACAGTTTATTAAAAGCTGCCAAAAATACAAACAAAAACCTTTCTGGGTTTTATGAGTTTGTACATAGCTAGACATTCCAAATTAAGTTTTTAAAATCAAATATGTCACATATGATGAGAAATCCGAGAGACGGTTTTCATTGAGCATTTAATTTTTACCTTGATTTGAATCGATATTTACAGTTTATTAAAAGCGCTGCCAAAAATACAAACAAAAACCTTTCTGGGTTTTATGAGTTTGTACATAAGCTAGACATTCCAAATTAAGTTTTTAAAATCAAATATGTCACATATGATGAGAAATCCGAGAGACGGTTTTCATTGAGCATTTAATTTTTACCTTGATTTGAATCGATATTTACAGTTTATTAAAAGCGCTGCCAAAAATACAAACAAAAACCTTTCTGGGTTTTATGAGTTTGTACATAAGCTAGACATTCCAAATTAAGTTTTTAAAATCAAATATGTCACATATGATGAGAAATCCGAGAGACGGTTTTCATTGAGCATTTAATTTTTACCTTGATTTGAATCGATATTTACAGTTTATTAAAAGCGCTGCCAAAAATACAAACAAAATTTTCTGGGTTTTATGAGTTTGTACATAAGCTAGACATTCCAAATTAAGTTTTTAAAATCAAATATGTCACATATGATGAGAAATCCGAGAGACGGTTTGCTTTGAGCATTTAATTTTTACCTTGATTTGAATCGATATTTACAGTTTATTAAAAGCGCTGCCAAAAATACAAACAAAAACCTTTCTGGGTTTTATGAGTTTGTACATAAGCTAGACATTCCAAATTAAGTTTTTAAAATCAAATATGTCACATATGATGAGAAATCGAGAGACGGTTTTCATTGAGCATTTAATTTTTACCTTGATTTGAATCGATATTTACAGTTTATTAAAAGCGCTGCCAAAAATACAAACAAAAACCTTTCTGGGTTTTATGAGTTTGTACATAAGCTAGACATTCAAATTAAGTTTTTAAAATCAAATATGTCACATATGATGAGAAATCCGAGAGACGGTTTTCATTGAGCATTTAATTTTTACCTTGATTTGAATCGATATTTACAGTTTATTAAAAGCGCTGCCAAAAATACAAACAAAAACCTTTCTGGGTTTTATGAGTTTGTACATAAGCTAGACATTCCAAATTAAGTTTTTAAAATCAAATATGTCACATATGATGAGAAATCCGAGAGACGGTTTTCATTGAGCATTTAATTTTTACCTTGATTTGAATCGATATTTACAGTTTATTAAAAGCGCTGCCAAAAATACAAACAAAAACCTTTCTGGGTTTTATGAGTTTGTACATAAGCTAGACATTCCAAATTAAGTTTTTAAAATCAAATATGTCACATATGATGAGAAATCCGAGACGGTTTTCATTGAGCATTTAATTTTTACCTTGATTTGAATCGATATTTACAGTTTATTAAAAGCGCTGCCAAAAATACAAACAAAAACCTTTCTGGGTTTTATGAGTTTGTACATAAGCTAGACATTCCAAATTAAGTTTTTAAAATCAAATATGTCACATATGATGAGAAATCCGAGAGACGGTTTTCATTGAGCATTTAATTTTTACCTTGATTTGAATCGATATTTACAGTTTATTAAAAGCGCTGCCAAAAATACAAACAAAAACCTTTCTGGGTTTTATGAGTTTGTACATAAGCTAGACATTCCAAATTAAGTTTTTAAAATCAAATATGTCACATATGATGAGAAATCCGAGAGACGGTTTTCATTGAGCATTTAATTTTTACCTTGATTTGAATCGATATTTACAGTTTATTAAAAGCGCTGCCAAAAATACAAACAAAAACCTTTCTGGGTTTTATGAGTTTGTACATAAGCTAGACATTCCAAATTAAGTTTTTAAAATCAAATATGTCACATATGATGAGAAATCCGAGAGACGGTTTTCATTGAGCATTTAATTTTTACCTTGATTTGAATCGATATTTACAGTTTATTAAAAGCGCTGCCAAAAATACAAACAAAAACCTTTCTGGGTTTTATGAGTTTGTACATAAGCTAGACATTCCAAATTAAGTTTTTAAAATCAAATATGTCACATATGATGAGAAATCCGAGAGACGGTTTTCATTGAGCATTTAATTTTTACCTTGATTTGAATCGATATTTACAGTTTATTAAAAGCGCTGCCAAAAATACAAACAAAAACCTTTCTGGGTTTTATGAGTTTGTACATAGCTAGACATTCCAAATTATGTTTTTAAAATCAAATATGTCACATATGATGAGAAATCCGAGAGACGGTTTTCATTGAGCATTTAATTTTTACCTTGATTTGAATCGATATTTACAGTTTATTAAAAGCGCTGCCAAAAATACAAACAAAAACCTTTCTGGTTTTTATGAGTTTGTACATTAGCTAGACATTCCAAATTAAGTTTTCAAAATCAAATATGTCGAGAACTACGAGAGACGGTTTGCATTGAGCATTTAATTTTTACCTTGATTTGAATCGATATTTACAGTTTATTAAAAGCTGCCAAAAATACAAACAAAAACCTTTCTGGGTTTTATGAGTTTGTACATAAGCTAGACATTCCAAATTAAGTTTTTAAAATCAAATATGTCACATATGATGAGAAATCCGAGAGACGGTTTGCATTGAGCATTTAATTTTTACCTTGATTTGAATCGATATTTACAGTTTATTAAAAGCGCTGCCAAAAATACAAACAAAAACCTTTCTGGGTTTTATGAGTTTGTACATTAGCTAGACATTCCAAATTAAGTTTTTAAAATCAAATATGTCACATATGATGAGAAATCCGAGAGACGGTTTGCATTGAGCATTTAATTTTTACCTTGATTTGAATCGATATTTATTGTTTTTTAAAAGCGCTGCCAAAAATACAAACAAAAACCTTTCTGGGTTTTGTGAGTTTGTACATTAGCTAGACATTCCGAATTAAGTTTTTAAAATCAAATATGTCACATATGATGAGAAATCCGAGAGACGGTTTTCATTGAGCATTTAATTTTTACCTTGATTTGAATCGATATTTACAGTTTATTAAAAGCGCTGCCAAAAATACAAACAAAAACCTTTCTGGGTTTTATGAGTTTGTACATAAGCTAGACATTCCAAATTAAGTTTTTAAAATCAAATATGTCACATATGATGAGAAATCCGAGAGACGGTTTGCATTGAGCATTTAATTTTTACCTTGATTTGAATCGATATTTACAGTTTTTTAAAGCGCTGCCAAAAATACAAACAAAAACCTTTCTGGGTTTTATGAGTTTGTACATAGCTAGACATTCCAAATTAAGTTTTTAAAATCAAATATGTCACATATGATGAGAAATCCGAGACGGTTTGCATTGAGCATTAATTTTTACCTTGATTTGAATCGATATTTAGTTTTTTAAAGCGCTGCCAAAAATACAAACAAAAACCTTTCTGGTTTTATGAGTTTGTACATTAGCTAGACATTCCAAATTAAGTTTTTTAAATCAAATATGTCACATATGATGAGAAATCGAGAGACGGTTTGCATTGAGCATTTAATTTTTACCTTGATTTGAATCGATATTTACAGTTTATTAAAAGCGCTGCCAAAAAACAAACAAAAACCTTTCTGGGTTTTATGAGTTTGTACATTAGCTAGACATTCCAAATTAAGTTTTTAAAATCAAATATGTCACATATGATGAGAAATCCGAGAGACGGTTTGCATTGAGCATTTAATTTTTACCTTGATTTGAATCGATATTTACAGTTTTTTAAAAGCGCTGCCAAAATACAAAACAAAATTTCTGGGTTTTATGAGTTTGTACATTAGCTAGACATTCCAAATTAAGTTTTTTAAATCAAATATGTCACATATGATGAGAAATCCGAGAGACGGTTTGCATTGAGCATTTAATTTTTACCTTGATTTGAATCGATATTTACAGTTTATTTAAAGCGCTGCCAAAAACACAAACAAAAAACTTTCTGGGTTTTATGAGTTTGTACATTAGCTAGACATTCCAAATTAAGTTTTTAAAATCAAATATGTCACATATGATGAGAAATCCGAGAGACGGTTTGCATTGAGCATTTAATTTTTACCTTGATTTGAATCGATATTTACAGTTTTTTAAAGCGCTGCCAAAAAAAAAAAACCTTTCTGGGTTTTATGAGTTTGTACATTAGCTAGACATTCCAAATTAAGTTTTTAAAATCAAAAATGTCACATATGATGAGAAATCCGAGAGACGGTTTGCATTGAGCATTTAATTTTTACCTTGATTTGAATCGATATTTACAGTTTTTAAAGCGCTGCCAAAAACACAAAAAAACCTTTCTGGGTTTTATGAGTTTGTACATAGCTAGACATTCCAAATTAAGTTTTTAAAATCAAATATGTCACATATGATGAGAAATCCGAGAGACGGTTTGCATTGAGCATTTAATTTTTACCGTGATTTGATTCGATATTACAGTTTTTTAAAAGCGCTGCCAAAACAAACAAAAACCTTTCTGGGTTTTATGAGTTTGTACATTAGCTAGACATTCCAAATTAAGTTTTTAAAATCAAATATGTCACATATGATGAGAAATCCGAGAGACGGTTTGCATTGAGCATTTAATTTTTACCTTGAATTGAATCGATATATACAGTTTTTTTAAAGCGCTGCCAAAAACACAAACAAAAACCTTTCTGGGTTTTATGAGTTTGTACATTAGCTAGACATTCCAAATTAAGTTTTTAAAATCAAATATGTCACATATGATGAGAAATCGAGAGACGGTTTGCATTGAGCATTTAATTTTTACCTTGATTTGAATCGATATTTACAGTTTTTTAAAGCGCTGCCAAACACAACAAAAACCTTTCTGGGTTTTATGAGTTTGTACATTAGCTAGACATTCCAAATTAAGTTTTTAAAATCAAATATGTCACATATGATGAGAAATCCGAGAGACGGTTTGCATTGAGCATTTAATTTTTACCTTGATTTGAATCGATATTTACAGTTTTTTAAAGCGCTGCCAAAACACAAACAAAAATTTCTGGGTTTTATGAGTTTGTACATTAGCTAGACATTCCAAATTAAGTTTTTAAAATCAAATATGTCACATATGAGAAATCCGAGAGACGGTTTGCATTGAGCATTTAATTTTTACCTTGATTTGAATCGATATTTACAGTTTTTTTAAAGCGCTGCCAAATACAAACAAAAAACCTTTCTGGGTTTTATGAGTTTGTACATTAGCTAGACATTCCAAAT
>LJIJ01004280.1:0-15374 GCA_001718145.1 Orchesella cincta
TGAAATTTGTTGAGATTTCAGGATATCTTCAACATAATTTGACAAATACAGCCAAACTCTTGAGAACTTTGTTGTTTGATCGTGTGGATAATGAGACGAATGTAGTTTTAAACCGGGAGTTTATGGTTTCAGGCAGCCTACCTCCAATAACGGAAAACTTGTTTCAAAGCCGGAAATCTTTTGCGATCCATATCCTAAATCCGAATGTGAGGAAAGCATTGTAGGCTCCAAGTTTCTCGCCTGTTTCCGGCTTTGGAGGAGCTTCAGTTTCTCTGACTGCTCTCAGAGTAATCCAAATCAGAATAAGAAGTACGAAAAGAATCAATGAAGTTATAACAGAAAGACGTCCAAGAACGAAGGAGGAAATCTGCGGTCTTAAGAACAGGCTGGGTTTAATTAGGTCTGATGGAAAGAAGACGAATCTCTTTGAAAAAAAGATGCTCTTAAAAACAAGTCCAAGATATACCCATTTTGTTTGTTGCAATCCATTTTTTACAGGAACACTGAATTTTGTTCACGCTTTCAATGCAGAATTATGATAACAATACTATTTGTAAACTCACGGAATGCACCCAAGATATAGCCTGGCGTCTCGAACTTGCCATTTAACGTTCCCAAAATACGGTGGTATGTTTGTGATAGTTTAAAAACAGTCAAACCTTATAACGTAGTGTGTTTTCAAAGACTGGAGTTTTTCTTCACGTCCACTGATAACAGTAAAATGAGAGTCTCGCGCATTTCTATGAAAATAATTTGAATTAATTTTTAAAGAAACCAAAGAAAGGTTGGAATACGGAAAGTTATATATTATGTTCAGTGATTCGAGTTTACATTGTTTTAGAAAGTAGTTCATACGATAAATGATTGCAACTTTTATTTACGTATTTCAAGTACTATCGTAAATGTTTAACAACAACTAAATGTGGAATGCACTACTTTCAAATTGCAGGCAAGCAAGAGCCACATCATTAGCAAAAACACTAACCTTTTAAAAATTTGACTTTTTATGGAAAGCAAAAAAGACAAGACGTCCAGCCTAGCTTAAACGTGTATTATTTTTTGCTGGAGTTATAATGGCATTTAAATCACTCTTAATTTAAAATTACAGCAAGTCATTTCCTTTGATTATTTACTCGCATGTTTAGCTACAGCGTTGCCTGACAATGCTCAAATGGTGGCTTGTTAAAAGATTATAATATAAATTGGGTTAGCCAATTCTAGTATGATCTCCTTCGGTCTCCTTTCGATGGTATCAAAAAGATATTCTGAAGCAAACGCCAAATGGTTAGGTCATGCAACTACATGTATCAAAAATATCTTATATCTTTAAACTAACTAGGGAATTTTCTCGGTTTGTGTTTAAAACTTACGGCTCTGGATTATCTGGCTAATGTTACACTGCTGTTAATGACAAGGAGGTTTGCGCAATATCTTCGTGGGACTAAAACCGGCTTAGAAAAATTAAAAGCTGACTTGCTCTGTAAATGAGTCCAGTGATGTTTTGAAAACTGTATGCTGGAAGTACTGCATCATGACGACGTTTTACAGAAACATCGTGATTTTCACTAAAATGGAAGAATGACTATTTTCAAGGAAGTAAGAGATAAAGAAATTGTTGCATCATCTAAAGCAATTTGTTGAAGACGATGTGGATACACCCTTCAAACCCTTACAGGTACGCGTCAGTATCGCATGTTTTTCCATGAAGGTGATTCTATAGAAATAAAGCGATATTCGCATTCTATGGCATTGACTTGCTTGATTTTAAAGGGAGGAAGCTGCTCGTATGAATTTTTTTTATTACGGTCACTAACTCTTACGGCTTTACGGCTGTGAATACATATCAAGTGGTACAATAGTGATGTCTAACAATGAAGAATCTGATGATGTTATTCAGGCAGTCGTAAAACTGGCTGTTTATCTTGGCCACAGCCACTAGTGCATCTTGATAGACCAGTTTGTGGATTTGACTCCATACTGCTGATCTACCTACACAGGACGGTGGAATTACACTTTCTTTTGTCCACCGACACATTAAAAAAAGAGAGGATATATATCATTTCGGTCAGCTCGAAAAACATAATTTGATGTTAAGGACGGAATTAAATTAATAGTACTTTTATTTAAGTCTTTACTCAAATCTGTACGCAAATAAATACAAATTTTGGGTCTAGCTCAACATATTTTTTTGGATTTTAATTCTTTTAACCTCTCCATTTGCAAAGGATAATAATATATCTAACTCTCTGTATAAACGGTGAAGTTGTCCTTGAACCAGTTATGAACAGTAATGATACGGAATCAGCCTCCTGTTAGTCTCAAGATTAAATACGTTTTATCCCTTGTATGCATTGCTCAATACAGGAGCTGCAGCAATAAACGTTTCTCAGGTAAACGTAGACCATTTTAGTTTTTGAGGACGAGATAATAATTTAAAATTTTGGTTGTAAAAAAGTCAAGGTCGTTACACTTGAACTTGGAACTAAACTGAAGTACAGGGCTGTAACTACACGGTCGCCAGTTGTCGGCGACGAGACAGACACGAAAAAGGTTCTCTCCTCCGTGATTTAATTGTATAATTATTTTTTACTGTGTTGTATTGTGTTTATTTAAATCGAGTTTAGTATCTAAAGAAAGCTAAAAATATAACGCACACACACACAGTGAAGTTAGATAAGCAGTGTGATTAGTGTTTTGTTTTTAAGCAGTGATTCCAGTGAAAATTTTTTAGGCATTGGTATCCTGACTAGACACACATTTACATAGATCTGTATGCAAATGACACAGGGAACTACAAGATCCAGCCAACCCAGTGTAGTTGGCTGATGGACGGTTTGACTTGCTTCCCATTCACATCCAACCACAGGGTCTTGGGCTTAATCTGCTAGCATATCAGCACAAAAAATTATGCTATTGCCTTTTTACCTGCTTGGGGTTCAAGCTGAAACCTGTAAGACCGTTCAAGTGTAATATGCTGTATGCAAACAATTTTTCTTATGAGTATTCTTCTTGTTTATATTTATTTCAATACGATGGATTTGGATACATCACAAATCGTGAATGACCTGATCCTCACGACCAATATCCACACCATCATTTTAACGGAGCTGCCTGAGGACTATGTGGCTGTGGAACTTTCGAGCGTGAAGCTAGCTAGGGATAAAGGTCTAAACCAATCGTTATACATTCCCTGGAATAGCGAGGATGAGTGGCACTGGGAGAACGACCAGGGACCGGAGTGGTTTTATGCGAGAAGGAAGTGGAAGCTGACCAAGAGATGTTCATCTTTAAGAAGAATTTCTACACCATCGTGTACAAAAGGGAATGTACAAATCACAAGGCTCTTGCAATGCTCCTACTGCTTAAATTTCTACCATCGTCATAAATGCATTGTAGGTTTGACCGGATAAACAATCTACGAGTACAAGTGCAACAAAATGTGGAACTGTCCAACTTGTGTACCTGAATTTAGAGCAAAGGAGTGGAGCAATTGGATGAAGCAAAAATTTAATTTTCAGTGAAGAAAACATTTTGTTGTTAGTTTTTAAGGCGCTGTAACCATTTGAGTAAGTTTTTTAGGGTATAACCATTTTTCAATTTAGTGGAACTAATGAAAATGTTTATATTTTCTCTCTTTCTCTTTAATGGTGTGGTCTTTTGACACAGGATGATATCTAATTAACATGTTCTATGATTCTTACGTTACGAATAGGTATGTTTATTGATTAGGAAGTGCAATTAATTGTACTATAAAAGGTTTTCAAAAACATTGTACAGTTTACGGTATGACTTGGCTTATGTAATTTGATTTTAATGTATTTTTGGATGCGATTATATGTATGGTGAAGTGTGTTTTGTAGGGAGACCAGTCCATTTTTGAACTGATACAGATAACACAGTAATAAAGTTAAATCAAATTCAAATCAAGTCGTGCGACCAGCGACAGGCCACCCCATGCCTGGGATAAAATAGACCACCCCATTAAGTTCCCTTGACCGAGAAAAAAACTGAATTTGAAATATTCAAATCACAAGCTGATTTATTACAGTACACCAAACACAGGGTGGCCCGTTAGTGTGAAAATGACATCTCTGATTGTGGAAATCGATTGGTCTTGATTTTAGTATATTTTCAATACATTTTACAATTATAATACACCTTTTGTCTCTCGAACAATGCGAAAGTATAACCGATTGTATCACTCCAAGTCAACCATTTAATGCAAAAATTTGTGTAAATGGATAATATAAGAATATAAAGTAGGGTTGCATTTATTTTGATTAGCTAACAACAAATGATAGGTTTCTACAGATAAAAAGTATCGCCTATTGTGTTCTCCAACATTGCACTACTAGCTGTAGTAGCTCAAAAACTTAATGCCAGGTAAAGATTGGCAGGCAAAGATTGGACTTTCTCGAAACTCAAGGATGAGCAAAATTAATTTGCGCTTCACAAATGGCAAGAAGTGCTACTTAAATGGCAGTTTTATTAATTGACACACGAATGAAGTCTTTCACATTCTGTTCGGCGTATTATTAATTGAATTGCTGGCAGTAAAATTAAGAAAGGATTTTTCCTATAAACTTTGTCAATTTACTACGAATTGCAATTAATTGATAATATTTGCAGTTTAGTAAAATGAACGCTTCCAAGTTCCGAGTACTCAGAGAAATATTTCTTTAAAAACTCACATGCAGTTAAGCATTTAAAAGTAGTTCTTAATATTTAATTGTTTTAAGTTGTATTACCAATAAAGATGCCGGTTTTATTCTATTTAATTGCACTTAATGTGACAGTAAACTAACTAAGGTAATGTATCCATGTGAGGTTTTTAAAGAATATTTCTCTGAGTACGGAACTTGGAAAGCGTTCATTTTACTAAACTGCAAATATTATCAAAATAATTGCAATTCGTAGTAAATTTGACAAAGTTATAGGAAAATCCATTTCTTAATTTTACTGCAGCAAATTCAATTAATAATACGCCGAACAGAATTAAAAGACTTCCTTCGTGGTCAATTAATAAAACTGCCATTTAAGTAGCACTTCTTGGCGCCATTGGAAACGCAAATTAATTTTTGCTCATCTTGAGTTTCGAGAAAGTCCATCTTTGCCTGCAATCTTTACTGGCATTAAGTTTTTGAGCTACTACAGTAGTAGTTCAATGTTTGGAGAACACAATAGCGATACTTTTATCTGTAGAAACCTATCATTTGTTGTTAGCTAATCAAAATAAATGCAACCCTACTTATAATTCTTATATTATCCATTTAACACAATTTTTGGCATTAAATGGTTGACTTGGAGTGATACAATCGGTTATACTTTCGCATGTTCGAGAGACAAAAGGTGTATATAATTGTAAAATGTATTGAAAATATACTAAAATTCAAGACCAATCGATTTCCACAATCAGAGATGTCATTTTCTACACTAACGGCCACCTGTGTTTTGTGTACTGTAATAAAATCAGCTGTGATTTGAATATTTTCAAATTCAGTTTTTTTCTCGGTCAGGGAACTTAATGGGGTGGTCTTATTTTTATCCCAGGAGGGGGTGGGCCTGTCGCGGTCGCGACTTGATTTGATTTGATTTAACTTTATTACTGTGTTATCTGTATCAGTTCAAAAAATGGACTGGTCTCCCTACAAAAACACACTTCACCATACATATAATCGCATCCAAAATACATTAAAATCAAATTACAATAGCCAAGTCATAACGCGTAAACTGTACAATGTTTTTGAAAAACCTTTTTATAGTACAAATTAATTGCACTTCCTCATAAATTAACATACCTAATTCGTAACGTAAGAATCATAGAACATGTTAATTAGATATCATCCTGTGTCAAAAGACCACACCATTAGAAAGAGAGAAAAATATAAACATTTCATTAGTTCCACTAAATTGAAAAATGGGTTATACCCTAAAAAATTACTCAAATGGTACAGCGCCTTAAAAACTAACAACAAAATGTTTTCATTCACTGAAAAATTAAATTTTTGCTTCATCCAATTGCTCCACTCCTTTGCTCTGAATTCAGGTACACAAGTTGGACAGTTCCACATTTTGTTGCACTTGTACTCGTAGTATTGTTTATCCGTCAAACCTACAATGCATTTATGACGATGGTAGAAATTGAAGCAGTAGGAGCATTGCAAGAAGCCTTGTTGATTTGTACATTCCCTTTTGTACACGATGGTGTAGAAATTCTTCTTAAAGATGAACATCTCTTGTCAGCCTTCCACTTCCTTCCTCGCAATAAAACCACTCCGGTCCCTGGTCGTTCTCCCAGTGCCACTCATCCTCGCTATTCCAGGGAATGTATATACGATTGGGTTTAGACCTTTATCCTAGCTAGCTTCACGCTCGAAAGTTCCACAGCCACAGAGTCCTCAGGCAGCTCCGTTAAAATGATGGTGTGGATATTGTCGTGAGGATCAGGTCATTCACGATTTGTGATGTATCCAAATCCATCGTATTGAAATAAATATAAACAGAAGAATACTCATAAGAAAATTGTTTGCATACAGCATATTACACTTGAACGGGTCTTACAGGTTTCAGCTTGAACCCCAGCAGGTAAAAAGGCAATAGCATAATTTTTGTGGCTGATTGCTAGCAGATTAAGCCCAAGACCCTGTGGTTGGATGTGAATGGGAAGCAAGTCAAACCGTCCATCAGCCAACTACACTGGGTTGCTGGATCTTGTAGTTCCTGTGTCATTTGCATACAGATCTATGTAAATGTTGTGTCTAGTCAGGATACCAATGCCTAAAAAATTTTCACTGGAATCACTGCTTAAAAACAAACCACTAATCACACTGCTTATCTAACTTCACTGGTGTGTGCGTTATATTTTTAGCTTTCTTTAGATACTAAAACTCGATTTAATAACACAATACAACACAGTAAAAATAATTATACAATTAAATCACGGAGGAGAGAACCTTTTTTCGTGTCTGTCTCGTCGCGACAACTGCGACGGCGTGTAGTTACAGCCCTGTACTTCAGTTTAGTTCCAGTTCAAGTGTAACGGACCTTGACTTTTTTACAGCCAAAATTTTAGATTATTATCTCGTCCTCAAAAACCAAATGGTCTACGTTTACTTGAAAAACGTTTATTGCTGCAGCTCCTGTATTGAGCAATGCATACAAGGGATAAAACGTATTTAATCTTGTGACTAACAGGAGGCCGATTCCATATCATTACTTTTCAACTGGTTCAGGACAACTTCACCGTTTATACCGAGAGTTAGATAGTATTATTATCCTTGCAAATGGAGAGGTTAAAAATATTAAAATCCAAACAATATGTGGAGCTAGACCCAAAATTTGTTTTTATTTGCGTACAGGTTGAATAAAGACTTAAATAAAAAGTACTATTAATTTAATTGCGTCCTTAACATCCGTCATGTTTTTCGAGCTGACCGAAATGATATATCCTCTCTATTTTTTAATGTATCGGTGGACTAAGTGAGTGTAATTCTACCGTCCTGTGTAGGTAGATCAGCATTTTGAGTAATCCACAAACTGGTCTATCAAGATGCACTAGTGGCTGTGGCCAAGATAAACAGCCAGTTTTACGACTGCCTGAATAACATCATCAGATTTTCATTGTAGACATCCACTAATGTACACACTTGATATGTATTCGCAGCCGCAAAACCGTAAAAGTTAGTGACTGTAATAAAAAAATTAATACGAGCAGCTTCCTCCCTTTAAAAATCAAAGCAAGTCAATGCCGTAGAATGCGAATATCGCTTTATTTCTATAGAATAACCTTTAGGAAAAACATGTGATACTAACGTGTACCTGGTAAGGGTTTGAAGTGTGTATCCACATCGTCTTCAACAATTGCCTTTTAGATGATGCAACAATTTCTTTATCTCTTACTTCCTTGAAAATAGTCATTCCTCCGTTTTTGTTGGAAATCACGATGTTTCTTAAAAACGTCGTCACGATGCAGTACTTCCAGCACACAGTTTTCAAAGATATCACTGGACTCATTCACAAAGCAAATCAGCTTTTAATTTTTTTAAGCCGGTTTTAGTCCCATGAAGATATTCTGCAACCTACTCGTCATCAACAGTAGTGTTACATGTAGCAAGATAATCCAGATCCGTAAGTTTTAAACACAAACCGAGAAAATTCTCCTAGTTAGTTTAAAGACATAAGATATTTTTGATACATTTTGTTACATGACCTAACCATTCGGCGTTTGCTTCAGAATATCTCTGATACCATCGAAATGAGACCTATCATACTAGAATTGGCTAACCCAATTATGTCAGAATCTTTAAACAAGCCACCATTTGAGCATTGTCAGGCAACGCAGTAGCTATAACATGCGAGTAAATAATCAAAGGAATTGATTTGCTGTAATTTTATAATTAAGAGTGAATTAAATGCCATTATAACTCCAGCAAAATATAATACACGTTTACGTTAGGCTGGACGTCATGTCCTTTTCGCTTTCCATAAAAGTCAAATTTTAAAGGGGTTAGTGTTTTTGCTAATGATGTGGCTCTTGCTTGCATGCAATTTGAAAAGTAGTGCATTCCACATTTAGCTGTTGTTAAACATTTACGATAGTACTTAAAATACGTAAAAAAAGTTGCAATCATTTATCGTATGAACTTTCTAAAACAATGTCAAATCGAATCACTGAATATAATATATAACTTTCTGTATTCCAACCTTTCTTTGGTTTCTTTAAAAATTTAAATTCAAATTATTTTCATTAAAAATTGCGGAGACTCTCATTTTACTGTTATCAGTGGACATGAAGACATAGGAAGAAAAACTCCATTCTTTGAAAAAAACGCTGCGTTATAAGGTTTGACTTTTTTTAAACCTAACCACAATCATACCACCATATTTTGGGAAGGTTAAATGGCAAGTTCGACACGCTAGGATATATCTTGGGTGCATTTCCGTGAGTTTACAAACAGTATTGTTATCATAATTCGTGCATTGAAAGTGTGAACAAAATTCAGTGTTCCTGTAAAAACTGGATTGCAACGACCAAAAATGGGTTTATTTTGGACTTGTCAATGCGTCTTAATGACGTGATCCTAGATTGTCGTGATCCTTGTAAGTTGTAACGTAACTAATTAGGGCCAATATTACTATTCTGGTTGCTTAAATGATAGACTAAGGTATTTACTAGCGTATTTACAATACTAGCGTATATTTGCACGGCGTTTATTGTTGATCACTATCACCAAACTGCTTATAACTCTATGGAACACTGTTTGAATAAGCCCTAGGAGCTTTATTGTTAAAAACATTCACCTATCATATCTATTCTTGTGAATCATCTCCAGAAATAAGCCAGCTTCTTTTGCAACCACACTACCTTCTCACCCATTGCATCATCTTTAATTGAGGGGATGTGCAGTTCACTTTTTCCATTTTTCACCAGCAGCTTCTTTCTAGCCAGTTCTCCCACTGAAAATTCTGTACAGAAAATTCTGATACACAAACGCTTTAATACTATTCAATGAACTTCTCTGAATGCTAGTAGCTATTATTGTACCTACTTTCTTGGCCTTTTGTGACACGCTCCTCCGGATTTGCTTACGGTGTGTGGTACTTGGCTTCCTTTTTGGTGGAAAAATACTCAACGCAATCGTAGTAACACGCGAATATTCCCCGTTTTGCAAGTTATCTGCTGCAAAGAGAACAACAAGAAAATCACATCAGTATAAACTATTTCACCTGTATTTTAGCATTATGTCATTTAGCATCCAAGATTTATTCCACTTTCCTTTAGAGGCTCCGTGCAACTTCGATCTTTTAAGCAAGCTCGTTTTGCTGACTCGTTAACCAACGGGTTTTGCCAACTCCGACTGCCTTTAACTGAGCTGGGCCTTGACATTGGAACACATACCAGTAACGAGGCCTTCAAACTCATCTTGGAAACTTATGCTATCAGCCTCCGTAAATTGGTCGTTTACTGAGGAGAGTCTCTATTTGGCTTTGAGGACGAAAATGTTGAGCACTTCCCATTTGGTGTTAATCTTTACACTTTATCTGAGTTGTGGTTGGTTGGTACTGCAGTTCCCCAGGATCTCAACTTTCTCCAGTTAATCCCGAACTTGAAACGGTTGCTTTTAATTTGCAACATTGGTAAAAGTCTCGTTACCGCCGGCTCTTATCTTTCTGACCAAAAAACACTGCAAAACTTGCTGAAAGGAAGAACATGGAAGGAGCCGGATTTTGATCAACAAACCGCTGTTATTGCAGTTACGGACTTTTCCCAACTGGAGAACCTGGTTTGCTCCAAACTTGAAGAATTTGTTGTCAGCGGAAAGGACCAAGGGTACTGTACTCCAAAGCAAGTGGCGGCATTGGCAAGATTGATGCCTAATTTGAAAAGAGTTATGTTGGGACTGGGTAACGACGGATTTCGAGTGGTTTGTGAAAATTGGAAGCAGCTTGAAGCTCTTATAGTTCAGCCGTATGGTGTGGACGAAGTTGGAATTACGAGGATTGTTCCAGGGCTGAAGAATTATCCAAGACTTCCAAACATTACGGACCTCAAATCTCTACACTACTTTGGAATGGGATTCCAGTCCATGGACGACATTAATCACAACTTATCTGACGATTCCTACGTCAATGGAGTTGCGGAAGTGGCAAACCTTCGGAATGTGAGGGTAACCGCGAATGAGGTAGCGACTTAAAAATTTTTAAACTATATTTAAAGGTGTATTGAATTTAATACTTTATTTTGATTTTTTTCAAGATGACCGGAGAAGTGCGTGACCGATTGATGGTTAGATTTCCTAACGGGATGATTAATAAAGATGGACTCTATGTTGGTGAATGGCAACTTGACGACCCAGCAGATCAAAACAGATCCGATTTAATGGCCGTTTATTTTTACGATGGCTGCGTTTCTGGGAGTGGTGATGAAAGTAGCAACGGTGCTTGAGATGAAGTCATAAATTAGAAGGAAGGTCAGCTATCGGCTGGGGATGCGGATTCTGAATAGCTGGGCTTACACAATACTTATTGTTAACTCTGTTTGTTTTTATTTTTCAGTGAGGTGTCGTTGTAATTTATTTCTGTTTCTTCTCTTAATGCCTTTTTTGAGCTTTTTTCTAATATTTATTGTAATAAATGTCTGATTCATTTGGGAACGATGAGATAATGTCAGCCTGAAGTGTTGTAACAATTTAAAAGCATATTTTCCATTCTGACAAAAATATTATCGATGTTATGTTATAATAACTTTGCAACACTGCAAAACTCAAGCAACCTAATAAATAAATAATTTCATAGTAAATCGCTGTTGTAATTTGAATATATAACTTATTTTCATCCCTAAAATAATATTTAAAAACTAAGGATTATCTAACTGTCTGTTTCGGAACTAAACTGTACAAAACCAACGCTTCCCTACATCAACCTCATTAAATTTTACCTTGCGATCTACTCACTAACTTGCTGGTTTGCTTCAATTCTACGCTGTTGTATTAAATACCGGTTTCATTTGCGAATGTTAACTGGACAATATCTTAAAGTATGAGCTTTGTAGTCCCCAGTATGTTTACATAAGAGACAGACGTGCTCTCAGAGTAATGGGCATCGTTTTTGTCAACTGTATTATGACTCTGACAGACTTCAGGATCTTTTCCATTCTTCAGGCAATTGGGTGTCTGTTTAGCTGAACGTTTGCGTATTCCGGTGGTAGTTGATTTGTGGTTGACATCATTGGGGTTAACGACGTCCATTTGTTGAAGTTGCTTCTCTAGTTCCGTCTACGGTTGGTTGGATTCCGAACTTGAATGATAGTCCTGCTTTTGAATTCTGAACTGCAATGAAGTCTTCAACAGGTCCTTCACTGACGCCAATGTCCTCTACTTTCCGAGTTTCCTCAATTGAGTCCATTGCGACGACTTGAATCATTGACTCATCCGGTTCCTCTAGAAAAACAACGAAGTTACGCGAAAAGGATTATCAGTGATCGCGAAGCACCCAGGTTGGGTTACTTAATTTACTTCTGTCGTGAAATTACCAATTATAGGAGATAAATAACCACGATTTTTCTGAGGTGATCGGCCGCTGATCAGCGGATTTCGCTCCAGCTTCTTCACGGAGACTTCAACTCTAGGCTGTTCTTGAACTGCAAGATGGTCATAAGGGAAAGAGTCTTGCCCTAAGTCCATAGTGGCTGCAAATGAAGGTCCTGATACATCCACCAGCTCATGCCTTGGCAGTTCCAATCGGCCGCCAGGAGTCAGGATCATGACTAGCGGATTCATGTCCAAACCACCTCGTTGGCTCTAAATCACAACAAAAACTTTTCAGTGACCTTGATTTCATACGAAAACCGATTAATTGTTTGTCAGATAACTTAGATAAAGAAAAATACCAATTACCAAATAGCTGGGAATGTCATTCCAATTCGGATTTCCGAATCTGTGCTGATTGCTTCCGAAGTCGTTGATGTTGTAGGTCCTCGAGAAAATTGAGAAAAATTTCCCGAATGTCCTGCCTCTGTGAAACGGTCGAAGCTCATGATTTCCGTATGGAGAAATGTTCCCCAGAAATAAAACAGAAATGTTGAAAGTTTTCTTGTCTTTCTGAAAAGTTTTTGAAAACTTAATTCGAGGGAAATATATTGGAGACCTAGTCTGATCAAAAGTCAGTGAGTGAATGGATCCTGTGTGGCAAAATCTCTTCTATTTATACCATTTCAACGCTCTATAAACGTTAGCTAAATTTGCATAGAACTTCTTTTGTTCCTTTTGTAGATGACCTTTACATTTTGCAAAGTAGCTGGATTTTCTTTGTTGTTCGGCAAGAGAAATGTTGTCATTGAAATCCTCCGAAGAGCGCGCAAATTAAACTGGAGTTGTTTCGCCAGTTTAATTTGCGCGATACTGATAAGTCTGCTTGAACATATTATTGCAAGTTGCATTGCTGAAGTTCTGTCACAGAACTACCGGAATTACCTTGTTCTTTGTTGATTGTAAAAACTACATTTTTTGACGTTTACCATTTTCATTCATCAGTAATTACTTATTTCTCAACTATAAGTCGAAGTTTGTTAAATATTTTACGTTTAGTGTTTTACAATTCACTAGAATGTCTTTGTCAAAACTGAGCACTTCATCCCAAGTTGGTACGGCAAATAAAGGAGAACCTGATGGCGTAACAATTGCGGACCTGCCACCTGAGGTTTGATTCATATTTGGGGCCTAATTAATACCGACTGCTTAAAAATTAATTATTGTATACATTATTTTAGATTCTGACGTTGATTTTGGAGTACTTGCTGGATGCAAAGAGACAATGCCGTAGCAATGGGGGCCCGAGGTGGCCGGCAACCATCCAGGGCCGGACGGTTGCTGAGCCCGTTGGTTCAGGCCGGACAAGGCCGATGATATTTTGGAAAGCCGTGCACGTTTTTACGTGCAAACATTGAGGTATAAGAATTACAAATTGCAAATACAATTTTAATAACGGAAAGTATTATAATGAATTAGAATATCTGAAAACTTTATTTTCGCTTTTCTGGATTTATCATGTTGTTTCGGTTATTTAAATATTGTAGTTTTAATTCCATTCCAATCAAAGTGCGCCTAATGTCCTTTTTCATCTAATATTTAGTTAAAATTTCTTTTTGTCCAGGTGGAAATTTCCACTGTTCAGTGGACGGTCCCACTATAATATGCGCTTTTTGTCCAGATTCTGCACCCGTGGTGTGTGCTTATATAACAGGGTCAATTTTTTTAGAGCCGCGTATTTTATGTGGGGAAAATCGCAAAACTAAAGTATATGCGCTTTCACTTAACTTTTCTCTATCGACTCACTGAGACCGTGTTCATACCTGCCCAATTAGTGAAATATTCTAGGATGAGTTATTTTAAAGGATAGTTGTGCTTAAACTGTATTTTTACGCTTCGACTATCACGCACCTGGAATCTTAATATTTATCAATGCATTCGTAATCTTTATTAATCGTCAGAAAACTAGCAGCGGCTGAGATGTATTCAAATTCATTAAGAACTTAACTATGATAAGGAAATTTCCGAAATGTAAATAGATTATAATAAAATATTATAGTTAAGACTGCATTACTTTGATTGTATTCTTTGTACACAAAAGTGTTCCATGTACGCAACGATGCTTATCATTTACCACAAACTGGTTAGTCTCAGTTAATACATTTTTTATTGAGATACAATATTTATTATTGTCTCTCTAATGCATTTAAAATAATAGGTGTTTAAGTAATTAAATGACTACAATTATAATTATTTCAATGTAACTATGATCATTTGTTGATACTTGCTAATTTCAGAAAACTGAAAAGTACAATTTACTGCTAATAAAAGGAAGCTTCATAAAACGTAAATTATTGCCGACGCCGGAACAAAAAAACAACCACTCTTTAACATATTTAACTAAATTATGCTAAGAATTGAAGCATTATTGCGAGGAGAAGACCACAAATTCTAATTAATAAAAAAAAATTAGGTAAATATGACAAGGGGCCCTACTAAGTAGGCAATTATCCCTTGAAAGATACTAGAGAAAGAACTTTCTGTTAAAGTTAAGGATAGGTTAGGTAAGGATTTGCCTCTAACTAGGAATCAGTGTAAAGGGACACGCTATTGACCGACAGACTTTACTCTATATTAGCCATTACGCAAGGTTCCATAGAGATCATCATACCGGCATTGGAGGAAACCATACTTGCCTACAGATATAGATAACCTGCAGGCTTTATGGGAAAAACTCCAATCGTACCACATTGATGTTTGACGAGAGTAGGTATCGAACCTACGGCTGTGGCACGTTACAGAGATATTGATAGCCATACAACTGCACCACCCCTTCTCGACTAATACATGACTCTAAACTAACCATATATATTATGTTGGTCGAGGTGAACATTTACACTCATGCTTTATGAGGTCACCATTTCGTTGAAACTTTTTATTGCAAGATTTGCAAATCCTTGGAGGTGAATGTACGTTAAACACGTGCACTTGTGCGTTTTTTAGTTTTGCTGGTGTACTCTACAGAAAACCCAGACATTGGAGATTGGTTTTTTTCGTTTGGTTAAAATGCAATTTAATTTTGTTTCAAATTTCTTTTGAACATACTGCATAATTTGCAGGAAAACGACTAAGTTTTCTCGTCAAATCTGTACTTTTTGTTGGGATCATCTCTCTTTATTTGCTTTACAGCTCCTTCAATTGATTGAATCTTCTCCGAAGCAATATCAAATACTGGAAGTGTGGAATCTTCAAAGTCTGCTTATATCTCGGTGAGTGCCAACGTTTCTCCTGCGCATAGGAACCACGACCGCAATTCAGTTATATAATGAACTTTTATTATAATTAATT
>LJIJ01004281.1:0-15369 GCA_001718145.1 Orchesella cincta
TTCCTAAAGGCCAATTGTTTTAATGTACAAGATATTTTGGACACAATTTGGTAATACGTTGAAAGTGCGTAAATAGTTCGTAAGTACGAAAATACGTAAAAATTGAAAGTTTCTCTTCCAAACCAATTATTTTACTACCGTTTATATTACATGATTTTAGACAGTTAAACCTATCTCCTAAAATTTTGTAACATACTGTAGAGTCTAACTAAGAATTCATAAGCTCCAGCTTGCCTAAATATGTTACCTACCTCGATGAAAGAAAAATTCTAGATTTTTATTAAAAAAGCCGAACGGATACAATGACGGTGAGAAGTGAGATTGTATAGTATAGTTAAAGGAAATCGTGGAAAACCGGGGAAATAAAGGCATCCGGTCAGCAGAAAGTGGGTTTCAAATTCCTTTGTTGGTTTTAGGTCAAGGTATTATATAGGTTAGTAAACCTAGCAGTCAAAAGGG
Source organism: Orchesella cincta (assembly GCA_001718145.1). Classification (NCBI taxonomy): domain Eukaryota; kingdom Metazoa; phylum Arthropoda; class Collembola; order Entomobryomorpha; family Orchesellidae; genus Orchesella; species Orchesella cincta. The sequence continues at coordinate 460 of LJIJ01004281.1, forward strand.
AACATTTGCCATAAAACGTGATTTGGACGGAAAGAGAGTCACCAGCTGCTCACATTACCTTCCAATCCCTTTCCCCATAATATTATGAAACGCTATTCCCCACCGAATAAGGTAAAAATGAAAAGCAATATGGACAAAGAAGTGCCCGGCTCACTCACATATGAGCTTAATCGTCATGAGTAGCTTGCTTTATGATGTAGTATAACTATAGCATAGTTAGGGTTATAAAATGTACATACATAATTAGCTCGCAGAATACCATTGCATGTGAATACGATGTATGTCAACTTATCGGTGCATCATGATCATGTGCATAATATTATGTATGAATGATCTCATAAATTTGGTGACAGCTCGGCAGTGGCCTTCTGATTAAAAAAAGGAACACTTGCCTTCCGATATGTATTCATTTCTCTAAGTTACGCTTGCATCTTATTCGCATATTACACTACTGACTACAGCATTTCCTTAATAGCTACGGAGCCCAACTTGAGAGACCTTCCAAATTCCAGGAGCGTGACTTATTTACGTAAGTGTGTATTTTGAAAATATCCATCCCATCCAAAACGACAATTGAAGGTGTTCAGTTTGCGTAAATATTGAGTGTTATGTCAGACAAGAGAAAAACAATCTTGTTATATACAAACATATTCACCTGGCAGTGGGACAGTTATTTAATGTATGCTTAATAATTCAGATCGGATGAGGTTGACGACTATGTCCAAGATTTGGTTGTTATCTTTTACCTAAAAATTGAATACCATCTCGCATATTGCTGTGAATGTGTTATGAGATTAGCATGTGGGTCATCAATCGCTTCCCTCAGCACACTTTGAAACCGACCAACGAGTCAGTTGTATCAGGAAGTTGCCAGTCTGCTGAAAAGTAAATTCTTCAGGGGGCAGAAATTCTCGGTCGTTAGCAGTTAGCAAGCAAAAGCAAGTCGTTAGTGTTATGCTTCAAGTAGATTTAAGATTTCCAATCGTATCCAACCATTAATGAAGGTTGTTGGAAGAGAAAATTCACGGAGTGACCATTTATTGCTAATTTCGTCTATTAAAGACTCTCATATTGTAATGTTTTTATTTTCTAATTACACATGATTTGTCATACTGTGGCCTTGTTTTCCGGTTTGGGATATTTTCCAATTAAAATAAGTTACTTTTCTTTTAAGAAAATTGAAATTCATAGTGCTGTAACAAAACCACAGTTTTATTTGTATTAATTTGCTTTTACCTGGAGGATTTTACGTAAGAAGCTTACTGCTTCAATAACAGAATGTGCAAACACCTTTGGAAAACTTGTCAAACGTCATGCTTTGTGGAATTCCTAAACAAATATTACAGCACGCGTGTTTGATGAATTTTCTTACATTGGAAGCTCGCAAGTTATCTGAAGCTTATTAAATCCCGAAACGAATACAGCTTGTTGAAGAAGCATATTCAGTCAGTGCTCAGACCCCAAATTTGGGGTCTGGCTAGTGTCTCCTGATTGGTCAATTTAAATCCCGCATTGCCGTGGACCCCAAATTTGGGGTCCCGGACCCCAAATATGGGGTCCAAAGACAATTTTTTAGCTTTAAAAATTCATTACTTTTTTTCCACACGCTGAAAAGTTCCTAAATTCAACGAAGTTGCTAAATCTGATTTTTAATTGTTGTTACTCCTCAACAGATTTTGTTACAAAATTATTTTCTGTAAAATTGACCGTTAGACCCAAATATGGGGTCCGGGACCCATATTTGGGTCTGAGCACTGACTGATATTGTATTTATGATGACACTATTTTTATTTCCCCACGTTCATAAAGTGCTTACGTGAAAACTTACAGTACCATTAAAACTCAATGCTCAGACGTGCATGAAATACTTGCTACAATTGTCGTGTTTTTGTGCCACTGCACAATGTCGTAGAATTCAGCATTTCGTCTCATAGGCTTCTTGATGGTATGAATTTTTTTATCCGAGTTTGCGACACTAAAGGCGTTTTTCTGCATCACAATGTTGTGAGGAAGACGATGCAACTCTTTAAAGTTCAAAAAGTGCACCTAAACGCAGCTGGGACCGTTTTTGCCCCGCGCACCCATGTTTTGGGGCCTTAAAGGGACATACGTTCTCCTACAAGATCTCCAGCCATGTCTGCCCCTTAGCCATCTTATTTGCAGGACACAACATTTTTTGGCTTCAAAACGCTACCCTCAGCTAAGGGGCACCTGTGGCTAGGCCGATTCTATCGCAGCTTGAAGCCTGTACAATATTTTTTTCTGAAATATGAAAATTCGTTTTTTGGCTTTAAATTTACATAAAACTTTTTCCAATCCATAGGTATTATGTTTAATTTAAAAAACACTTACTCTTACTGCAGGAAATCACTCAAGATTTATCGTTTTTGATTGAATCAGAAAATGCATCAGTGATAATTCTTCATTTTTCTTCAATCTCTAGGTAAGCTAGCGTTGGCCTAGCCACAGGTGCCCCTTAGCTGAGGGTAGCGTTTTGAAGCCAAAGAAATGTTGTGTCCTACAAATAAGATGGCTAAGGGGCAGACATGGCTGGAGATCTTGTAGGAGAACGTATGTCCCTTTAAGGCCCCAAAACATGGGTGCGTGGTGCAAAAACGGCCCCCAGCTGCGTTTAGGTGCACTTTTTGGAACTTTAAAGAGTTGCATCGTCTTCCTCACAACATTGTGATGCAGAAAAACGCTTTAGCGCGCAAACTCTGACAAAAAAATTTCATACCCTCAGGAAGCCTATGAGACGAATTGTTGGATTATAGGACATTGTGCCAAGGCCATACAAGTAAATAAACTTTTTGTATCATTGTAAGTATCCATAAATAGAAAATTGCTACACAAAATGTATGTTTAAAATATTAAAAATTAACTTAGAATGTTCTACTGAGGAATGTTCAGATAGAACTGATGTTAACAAGAAAATTAATTTATGCATTTGTGTTACCCCGAAAACAATAGCTATCCTATATGGAAAAATAGAATTCTCTCTAGGTTACTTTATCACTTTGTAAATATACCCAATTCCAAATTTAAAAATCGATCCTTTAATTAGAGGACAGCACATATACGGGGAGGTTATTGAAACGGACTATTGTGCTACAATTATTGGCGAACCTGAAATGTTTTCAAATTACATCAGTGCCTTAAGCACTATGGTAACCAGTGCTCATTAGAAAGTAACATTTAAAGTTAAAAGAGTTAGTCTAAAAACCAATGTAGTTACATAGTAATTTTTCTATGCGAATTATAGATTGTTAGCTAACCTACCGTTGGTTTGGACTGCATTGAAAGTTTTGGAAAGTAATGCCAAAATACAACATACAACCATGGGGAAAGTGTCTGCTACGGTAGTCCAATTAAAATGTATTAGTACTGCGGCAATTTTTTAATAATTCGGGGGAAAGACGTCGGAGGAAAATAGTATACGAGGGAAAACTGTTCTAGGGAAAAAAGACTGGAGGGAAAAACGTCTCAAGGGAAAAATGGTTTGGGGGAAAAGTGGCTTGGGGGAAAAAACAACCTTCGGAGGAAAAGTGGTTGCGGGGGAAAACAGCCCGTTACCATAAAACAAGACAGGTAATCGTTCAAACAAGCTTTGAATTTAAATTTCGCTATAGCCTTCTTGAGTTTTGCAGTAAACTTCCTATGCGGGTATCATAAGCACATTAGCATTGCCGTAGGTGTGGTTTTAAATGTATTATCATCCGTGTCCAACTTGCCTTCATTACCAACATGAACATCATTATTACACTCAAGCGGGCTCTCAACTCACTTACGTAAATAAACAACTCAAGTAAAGGGAGTAATATTCAACTTTTACCTTTCACCAGAACCAGTGAAAAATCCTTGTATTTTTAAGGGAAAGCATCGCAATACCCCCTTTTTACTGTAGTGACATGGCAGATTCAAACACCTTTTTGCAGAGAAAGAAAACTTTGAGTGTATGAGCAACCCGTTTTATGTCTAACCCCTGGCATGTTTTTTGTTGAAAATTGTATACTTTGCGTTAGACCTACTTAAGCCAATGACTTATCATATCTTTCTGGATGCAACATTACACGGCTTTTCGCCGGCCACAGTACATTCACAATCGAAAAACGTATTACTTATATTTTCTATTCCAACTCATTTCTGCTTTGTATGGACCCAAAATACGTTGTGTGTAAAACGATGTGAAAAGTAATTTTTAAAGTAACTTTTTTTTCGATTAGCTTCTATCTACGCATTCTCTTTAATTTGAAATCTTGGGATTTATAAAAAACTATTTATTTGGACGAAAGATCTCTCAACGATGCATGGAAGTAAATGGTAAGGAAATGCAAAACAGATTTTGTACGTCAGTTACCTATAAATGGACAGTTCCAGGAAGTCAAAGATACATGAAATGACATTATTTGAGTAGAAAATATCTAAAACGCACTCGTACATTATTTTCTGCAATAATAACCCATTTAAGCACAAAACTCAATTGCTTTTATGCTGTGCGAAATCTGAACTCTTTTCATGTTTGTTTATTAAAGAAAAGTTTATTTATTAAAAAAGGGCCACTTTCATAATGAATACGTAAAAAGTAGATACAATTTCATGCAATCTACGCATAGTGGAGCTTCAAGACTTGGTCAATACAGGTTGACACATTTTAGTTTACATATCGTTTACATAAAATAAAATTTATAATTTTAAATAATCAATTTGCAAAAATACTGCAATATCATTCCCTTGAGTCCATGCATTACTTTCACATGGAAAACCCTCATCAGTCCTTACAATTGCAATCAAATATAAGACTACTGAACTGTTAACTAGTGCTAATATAAATGTAAAAATTATTTTTGCAAACCATTCAAAAAATAATCTTTATAATAATTTGACTTTTACCACAAAGTTCCGGACTTTTAATATTCACTCAAAATATATGAGCCCTCATACATATACATTCAGGACACCACCTAAACACCATCTGGAGAAACTAAAATCCAATGAACCCCTGTACAAATTATGAAGATTCTATTTTAAAACATATTTCCACTACTAAAGTGTTTTGCGTCTGTACTTACATTGTACAGATTCAATTTCATAGTTAAAAAAGTGTATCTTCTTCATAAGAAACGTTTAGGATACAACCTATTTGTATATCATAATTACAATAATCTGCAATACCCTACTTGATACAAAAATTATGGACCAACATCCAATTCAACGCTGTCATCGTGGCGGTCCTAGTTCCGCCCAGTTCATCCTGAATCATGAAACAGTTTTCATTTTCCAATCAGGATAGTGAATGCAAATGGAAAACCGAGTAGAACAGATTGTGTTCAATGCAAACCTAAGCGAGAACAAACCCTTAAGTGAGACCTGATCAACACTCAGATTCTTAGCCCTGGTATTCAGACCTTCTTGTTTTGAAACCTATCCCCAACAACGGATTGCCAGACCACCAACCTCCACATTAAAACCCCAGACTATAGTCTTTCCTTTTTCCTTAAAGGCTATGAATGACCAAGCCGGAATTCTTCTTGGTCATCGACATCAACCTCACATGAAAGTTCTGACAAATATACCTTCCTAATTCAGTCAATTCTACCTATTATTTGTTGTTCAATACAAATTTTTTGTATGAAATTTGCATGTTGAAATGGTTTCAAGGTGGAGGAGTTCTATTGTTCTTGTAACTCTTCTAGGAATAAAGACATCTAACGAAATTCCCGTTGGTAATATACATTTCCCTTTGAACTTGGTAACCATGATAAATTTCATAAAAATGATGAACATGAAAACCAGAATCATATGAAACCTCTGTTCCGATTATGATGATTTGGTAAAACGTATTTCCATTACTCTTTTGTGTGTAGTATGTACTTACATTGTACAAACTCGTTTTTCATTTCTGTTAAAAATTCTCAGTTCTATTAAAACAGATAAAATACAACTTATTTCACATTTTCATTGTATCCGTCTGCTTCAGGATTTCGGAACTATAGAAAGTATTAATGTTTGTGGTTTGTTATAGTGTAATAAGTTTTGAATAGCTGGCAATTGAAGTAAGCATTTTACCCCATTCTTAAGTATTAAAGTGTCTTAAATTGAAACACACTTGCGTTAAACAAAATTACTCACTTGACACGAGGAGTTCTTTGTGGCTTCTTCTTCAGAACTCTGATCGCAAGTTCAAGAAACTAAAGGCTTACAAAAACCGTAGCCATTTTTATAATAGAGGAATGTTATGGCTTATATTTTATTCTATCGTTCTCCAAAAATTGAGTAGTGGAGTGCGGAGTTATGTGTTGCTTGCAACTTGGTTCTGCATGGAAATATATTGTAGCTTTTAATGTATTTTAAAGGTTCCTTGTACTGAAAAGACGCTTCGAAATTGAAAGAAATAAAACCTACTTACACAAAGAGATTGACAATATTTATCAAATTTCGAATGCTACCAGAACATAATTGGCGGGATTGATCTGATCTATCACAAAATTGTATACTTACAATGCATGAGAAAGAGAACAGTTTTGTTACTGGCATTTCTTTGATAATTAAAGTAGTTGCATAAACAAGTAGTAATTTTAAATCCATCAACTTACATTGTAAATGGAAAAGACAACATTTCGTGATAGGTTGCAAAGGTACAACTGCATTGCATAAAAGAAGTCGATTTACAAAATCCCAACTAATATAACCTGATTTGCCTTTGAACCTCAATCTACAGAATGGCTATTCGTTTGAAACCTGTTGTCTCTTACGTCATACTTTATAAATCCAAGCAATTTAAATTTATACGCTGTACCGTAAATCCTTGACTTGGTTGTAGTTATAGAAGAAGCCGCTTACATGTATAAACGTAATAAAAGCTATTTCATATCAAACTCTACCCTCTCCAATTAAACCAGTCGAACAATCAATCGGCGCTTAGTATTTTGTATTTCTACTGTTCTACTTTAGAGCGTTGTTGACGAATTTCGTCAGTACCTGTGTCAAGGGTTCAATAGTAAATATAGACCATTCTCTAAAGATTTGGGTACCTCCACACAATCCCAGGAACCGAATATAGACAGGAGCTGATATTAAATCCCTCTCAAACCACATTTCAAAGTTGGAAAAAATTTTATACTTCAAACACTATAATTCTAGGGAACATCAGATTCATCTTACATATAACAAACTAATTTTGATGAACAAGTAGAAGAATACTTTATATGAGGTGGAAAATATATTGGACAAAATTCTTCTATCACCCGTTAGTGCCACATAAGAACCTTTTACTATATATATACAAAAGAGTTATTGCTTGCTTCATTACTTATCTATCGGAAGCCTTTTTAGGATATTTGTGAACTGAAATGGTGGAGATCTAGAAAACATACATTTGTTTCAGATCCATTTGTCTGACGTAGCAACTTGTGTGAATTTTACTTTAAAAACCTTTAAGCTTGTATCAGTAATTTATCACAAGCGGTTCTTTCAAATTCAAAAAAACTAAAGTTTACAGCAACGGAAATTATTCTGAATAGCAATGTGCCGTTTTACATTTTCTATATTCTATCGGACTAACAAATTGGCCCAATGGTGAAATTCTTTCTTGTGGTTCTGCCTTTCTGTATATTCGTGTGGCGCTGAATCACTTCTTATGTAGCCTAAAAAGATTATTCGTTCGGAATGAACTACGGATCAAATAAACTATTTTCGTCGTACACTTTCAGATTTAAAAAAAACTGAAACCCTCCGGAAACGGTTTTTTTTAACAAAAGGATGAAATCAGAGTTTGTTTCATCTGAGTTCTAACTTGCCAGTATTTTAGTAAAGTATCTCAACCTGATGTTTTGACAAACTTTGTAACCCTTTTAGCAGATATCCGTATATAATTTATATTTTTTGAATTTGTTAACTAAAATATATCCTGTCGGGTTATATTCTATGCTCCAACGTATGTGCATTTGAATCATATAAAATATGTACCCAAAATAATTGAATTCACGCAAATGTTGTCCTGTACTCAAGTCCTGTACTTGTAACTTCGCGAACAGCATAACACCAATCATATCATGCAGAGTTTCCTTGAGATTAGTAATTTCGTGGATGACTGGTGTGTTTAAAACCTAGAAAAACAGCAAAACATTAATGAAAAACCGGTTTGAAGGTATGTAATAGAATTTCAACAACTAAAGTCATACTGTATGACTTGTGTGTTCATCGTAATCATTCGCTTGTGCATGCGGTAGACCGTAAAGGCTACAGACTAATATTGAAGCACCTTAATCAAATCACTAACATACGTAACGTAAAAACTATGTTCACCATTTTTTAATAATCTTCAGCATTAATATTTCTTGAACGTTGGCCATCCACACAATCATCCTAGACACGAATTTTATTATCATCACTGGAATCCTAGTGGGAAACCCTGGATTCACCTCAATGGCTTGCTATGGAAGTCCTCCAATTTCATCATCAGTAATGAATGAACTGTTGAAGGAATCCTAAGCCACCACAAATAAATAAGTGGATATTTAAAACAGCAATTTTCCCTTTTTTTGTAAAAGCAAAAGAAATTTACTGATCACACTCATCAAGATGCACGAAAGTAAAGAATTAAACAGTTTCAGATAATACCACAAAAAAAACTATATACTACTTCGAATGATTGAGTACTAAAGAAGTACACTAGACATTTTGCCTAGCTTTCATTGCTGAAACGCGTCCATAAAATTAAATGAATTTGTTAGAATATAAAACGTAAAACTAAATAAACTAACGGTCTTTAAAACACGACAAGTTTTTCCCAATTTATAGATAAAATCAAGAAATTTACTAATCACACACAGCCGTCGTCACGATTCAATAACCACGTTCATGAATTCAAGGATCAGGTTTTGACGCTTAGAAGCAAAACTTTCACTTAAAAATAAACATAAATGTTCTACCATGCGCAAATATAGAAAAGTATGCTCACCATTTTTTTGCTGTCATCGGAAATTTTAGTTGCTTATCATGTAGCAATCCTCGTCAATTCTATTTTCGTTTCTCAACCAGAATCCCAATATCTCAAAATCTTGGTGTGGTCTCCATTCACCCCAGAGCCACTATCAACTTGTGAAAGGTCCATCATACTTCCGTGTTATCATTATCAGCATTGAAATAACCTGCGAATGAATCCGAAACAAATAAAATAAATAAGATGTAGCCTTCAAAAAAATTATTGTCTCCACACCACTAAAAATTAACGCATACGTAAGAATAAAACTCATCAACATTCACAAAATCAATTTTCTAGATAATTTGCCAAAAAGTGTAATGTTACGTTACCTTTGCTGTTGAGACTCAAGGTGGGGTTCATATGTTTCTCTGGTAGGGTTATGTACACTGCACACAAAATTAGCTTCTTACTGCTTGATTTACTGTCAAATTATTTTGACTGGGTGACAAATAATATGAAACCTGCAGTGGTGTATTGAACACCATAACAGGCAAGAAATCCAGCAGCAGTTTGAAGCAAGACCGGATTCCATGCCCTTCGGATACAAACTGATTTTCGACTACAAGAGAGACTGAACAGACGACCGACTTGACTAGCAAGCATTCTTTGTACCAGTAAAAGTAAAAAGAAGAAAAGTTTAGTAGACTTTGACTAAAATGTGAGTATATGCCACTGTTGTGCTTCCCAAGTAGGTCAACATATTTTCAACCTTTTTTTGGGAAGGAAAACAAAGAGGGGCGCCGAAAACCTCCGGGTAATAAAAGTACATTTTAGAAAGTTTGCAGGATGGGGTTGTTCTAAGTTTTGGATCTGTGAATGCACATAAACATGGGATTACTCTATGAAAAGATACTTCTCTTGACAAACAAAGTTTTACGTACACGATAATATGAAAGACTCTTTTGAGTATGGTTTCACCTAAACCCAAAGTATAGGTCATAAAGCATACACCTCGAAATGTTTTCGTTACATTTTGGATAAAGGGACAGTCCAGATGAGAAACAAGACGACGACGCGACGGGTACCTTTTTGCCTTTTGTAAAAGCAGAATGTGTGCCGGTAGCCAGGAACAGGGTAAGAAATGAGAACTATTTCCATGCGTATTCATACCAGTGTAGTGTTGTGGTAGCAGATATTTGAGTTGGGTTGACATCCTGTTATAAAATTACAATGGGTTTGTTTGTTGGTGTAAGGATTTATGAAAATCAACTTTACGATGTCTTATATGTCGTCGTCCAAGTGGTCAATGGAATTTACTTGCTTCAACTCAAGTCCAGACTGCACATTTTCTACGAAATACAAAAGAACCTCAGCTTCAGTATGTTTCATGAATGAAATGTATCAACCACCGATATCTGAAAGTACCCAACTCATTTGATCCTTACATGACTTCCTCCTCACTGCAAACCGTATTTTCGATTCATTCCCCCAAATGCTATGAATTACGATTATGTATGCTTGATGTATATCAATTAATAATGGAGTGATTTGTCCATAAAATAATCTTACATTTTTTATTTGGATCCCCAAATATTTTTAATCATTATGTACATGTAAGTGTAAGCTCCTATATGTTTCAGGTTAAAATTAATCTAAATGTCAAAAGATATTTCGAGTTGTAGTAAACTCATCGTAGTTTCCGTGTTTATTCTATGATAAGTTTTCCTTAATTTCATTTCCTTGCACGTCCAGGATGCCACAAATGCGATGAATTGCAATATTATTGTTTTGATGCATATTAAAATATAGTGGATGTCGTTTTTGGGAATGCGAATCTGTTTTTATTCATTCATGTTTTTCAAATTTAAATTATTGCGTGCGGTCAACGTGGGGTGTCAATATGCGTGAGAAATGGATAATTATATAAGTCTTACAGCTACTAGTATTTACAAGAAAATTGTTACTCCGATTCTCTCAGAGCGTACTCAACATCTTTATCACCCTGATATCTTTCAGCTGATTCCAATAAAAGCAGGCCCGCAACCACGACTTAAAATTAGGGGGGTCTGGGAGTCTGGGAGCCAAAACTTTCCGGCCCCTTAAATTAATAAAAGTGCACCAGAAACGACCCTAAGCCTAGTCATAGCATTCATTTCATGTGTGATAATGTGAAACGCGGCGAAATCAACGTGCTTTATGAAAGTAGTAATTACCTCAACTTCACATGCATCGTCCAATCCAATTCAGAAAATTCTTCTTGAAATAATAAGTGAGAAGTTCCACCAGCTTTATGATATCGACTTGATATGTGTGTTTCAGATAAAGTCACGGTTATGCCAGTATTGAAGACCTATGTGAGATATGCATGTTTGAAAGGGTTATCGGCCAGGGTAATGTGATACGTTTGCTACAGGGGCAATTTGATGTTTTTTGGATCTTGGTAAAGGGACGGCATTTTCTCAGAGGTATTTTGACGGATTTGGCTGAAATTTTCTTTAACGCATTCTCCAAGGGATTCTAGAGGTGGTTTTGCAAGGGTTTTTGAAAATTCGAAAAAACACGCGCGTAAATTCAAAACCAAAACAAGTTGTTTTTTGCAAAAAAATCAATAGTCTTTAAGTGTCCTGAAAGCGCTAGAAACTCGCGTGTTTTCGAATTTCAAAAACCCTTGCAAAACCACCTCTAGAATCCCTTGGAGAATGCGTTAAAGAAAATTTCAGCAAATCCGTCAAAATACCTCTGAGAAAATGCCGTCCCTTTACCAAGATCCAAAAAACATCAAATTGCCCCTGTAGCAAACGTATCACATTACCCTGGCCGATAACCCTTTCAAACATGCATATCTCACATAGGTCTTCAATACTGGCATAACCGTGACTTTATCTGAAACACACATATCAAGTCGATATCATAAAGCTGGTGGAACTTCTCACTTATTATTTCAAGAAGAATTTTCTGAATTGGATTGGACGATGCATGTGAAGTTGAGGTAATTACTACTTTCATAAAGCACGTTGATTTCGCCGCGTTTCACATTATCACACATGAAATGAATGCTATGACTAGGCTTAGGGTCGTTTCTGGTGCCACTTTTATTAATTTAGGGGCCGGAAAGTTTTGGCTCCCAGACTCCCAGACCCCCCTAATTTAAGTCGTGGTTGCGGGCCAGCTTTTATTGGAATCAGCTGAAAGATATCAGGGTGATGTAGATGTTGAGTACGCTCTGGGTGAATTGGAGTAACACCTTTCTTGTAAATACTAGTAGCTGTAAGACTTATATAATTATCCATTTCTCACGCATATTGACACCCACGTTGACCGCACGCAATAATTTAAATTTGAAAAACATGAATGAATAAAAACAGATTCGCATTCCCAAAAAACGACATCCACTATATTTAATATGCATCAAAACAATAATATTGCAATTCATCGCATTTGTGGCATCCCGGACGTGCAAGGAAATGAAATTAAGGAAAACTTATCATAGAATAAACACGGAAACTACGATGAGTTTACTACAACTCGAAATATCTTTTGACATTTAGATTAATTTTAACCTGAAACATATAGGAGCTTACACTTACATGTACATAATGATTAAAAATTTGGGATCCAAATAAAAAATGTAAGATTATTTTATGGACAAATCACTCCATTATTAATTGATATACATCAAGCATACATAATCGTAATTCATAGCATTTTGGAATGAATCGAAAATACGGTTTGCGGTGAGATGAAGTCATGTAAGATCAAATGAGTTGGGTACTTTCAGATATCGGTGGTTGATACATTTCATTCATGAAACATACAGAAGCTGAGGTTCTTTTGTATTTCGTAGAAAATGTGCAGTCTGGACTTGAGTTGAAGCAAGTAAATTCCATTGACCACTTGGACGACGACATATAAGACATTCGTAAAGTTGATTTTCATAAATCCTTACACCAACAAACAAACCCATTGTAATTTTATAACAGGATGTCAATCCCACTCAAATATCTGCTACCACAACACTACACTGGTATGAATACGCATGGAAAATAGTTCTCATTTCTTACCCCTCTTCCTAACTACCGGCACACATTCTGCTTTTACAAAAGGCAAAAAGGTACCCCGTCGCGTCGTCTTGTTTCTCATCTGGACTGTCCCTTTATCCCAAAATGTAACGAAAACATTTCGAGGTGTATGCTTTATGACCTATACTTTGGGTTTAGGTGAAACCATACTCAAAAGAGTCTTTCATATTATCGTGTACGTAAAACTTTGTTTGTCAAGAGAAGTATCTTTTCATAGAGTAATCCCATGTTTATGTGCATTCACAGATCCAAAACTTAGAACAACCCCATCCTGCAAACTTTCTAAAAATGTACTTTTATTACCCGGAGGTTTTCGGCGCCCTCTTTGTTTTCCTTCCCAAAAAAAGGTTGAAAATATGTTGACCTACTTGGGAAGCACAACAGTGGCATATACTCACATTTTAGTCAAAGTCTACTAAACTTTTCTTCTTTTTACTTTTTAACTGGTACAAAGAATGCTTGCTAGTCAAGTCGGTCGTCTGTTCAGTCTCTCTTGTAGTCGAAAATCAGTTTGTATCCGAAGGCATGGAATCCGGTCTTGCTTCAAACTGCTGCTGGATTTCTTGCCCTGTATGGGTTCAATACACAACTGCAGGTTTCATATTTTGTCACCCAGTCAAAATAATTTGACAGTAAATCAAGCAGTAAGAAGCTAATTTTGTGTGCAGTGTACATAAACCCTGGCCAGAGAAAAACATATGAACCCCACCTTGAGTCTCAACAGCAAAGGTAACGTAACATTACACTTTTTGGCAAATTATCTAGAAAATTGATTTTGTGAATGTTGATGAGTTTTTATTCTTACGTATGCGTTAATTTTTATCATGGTGTGAAGACAATAATTTTTTGAAGGCTAAATATCATAGATTTTATTTGTTTTGGATTCATTCGCAGGTTATTTCAATGCTGATAATTGATAACACGGAAGTATGATGGACCTTTCACAAGTTGATAGTGGCTCTGGGGTGAATGGAGACCACACCAAGATTTTGAGATATTGGCGATTCTGGTTGAGAAACGGAAAATAGAATTGACGAGGATTGCTACATGATAAGCAACTAAAATTTTCCGATGACAGCAAAAAAATGGTGAGCATACTTTTCTATATTTGCGCATCGGTTAGAACATTGTGTTTATTTTTAAGTGAAAGTTTTTCTTCTAAGGGTCAAAAACCTGATCCTTGAATTCATGAACGTGGTTATTGAATCGTGACGACGGCTGTGTGTGATTAGTAAATTTCTTGATTTTATCTATAAATTGCGGAAAAAACTTGTCGTGTTTTAAAGACCGTTAGTTTATGTTAGTTTACGTTTTATATCTAACAAATTCATTTAATTTTATGGACGCGTTTCAGCAATGAAAGCTAGGCCAAAATGTCTATGTACTTCTTTAGTACTCAAATCATTCGCAAGTAGTATATAGTTTTTTTTGTGGTATTATCTGAAAACTGTTTAATTCTTTACTTTCGTGCATCTTGATGAGTGTGATCAGTAAATTTCTTTTGCTTTTACAAAAAAAAGGGAAAAATTGCTGTTTTTAAATATCCACTTATTTATTTGTGGCTGGCTTAGGATTCCTTCAACAGTTCGTTCATTACTGATGATGGAATTGGAGACTTCCATAGCAAGCCATTTGAGGTGAATCCAGGGTTTCCCACTAGGATTCCAGTGATGATAATAAAATTCGTGTCTAGGATGATTGTGTGGATGGCCGCAACTTTTCAAGAAATATTACGATGCTGGAGATTATTTAAAAAAAATGGTGAAACAACTTTTACTATGTTAGCTATTTGATTAAGGTAGCTTCAATATAGTCTGTAGCCTTACGGTATCTACCCATGCACAAGCGAATGAATTACGATGTGAACACACAACGTCATACAGTCATGACGTTTAGTTGCTTGAATTC
>LJIJ01004282.1:0-15365 GCA_001718145.1 Orchesella cincta
GGCACAATATGCTTCCAAGCAATTGCAACTACTACTACGTCTCGTCATTCTCGCTTCTCTTATGCAATCACAGAGATCACAATCACATCACATTCACACATTCTTCTTTTTGCAATCGTTAAATATTTACAAACAATTTTTCTGATCAACATTACTACAAACATCATAGTGGTCAAATGTGATCTCAAGGTTTACGTAAAGGTATATAGGGATGGTCCAAAATGCAAAGTTGTAAACAATTTTCTGGCTCACCAAACAGTCTAAATAACACGCTTCATCGAGAGTTGTAAATTATTATTCTTTCCGTACGTTTCCGTATGTCTATCAACTTTCCTTTCTGAACAGTTAAAAATTACGCAGTTTATGTACTGGTTCGATTTTACTATACCACAAGCAACAGTGTAAACGGAAGAAAAATGATGCCTGAGATGCAAGTTATAAATACAAATACTGTAAAACTGATGAACGGACGCCGCTAGTGAGGTCATTACAAATCCAAGACAATGAGCCGCCTCGAAAAGCTCTTCCGGCGGTTTACATGAAAGTTGGTCAAACAACAAACTGTGCAACTGGTTGTATAATCCTGTGAGTTTTTACATCACAATAACGGTACATTTGACATGCAAGGATTGATAAAAATTGGTTTGCAGATGGATATATATCATTGAAATTTTGCTGCTTCAGAGCGATTACTATCACCGTCCTGCTTTCTTGGATTGCAATTTTTCAAGGAACAAAAATGCTGAATGCTGCTAATGCAACAAGACCGGTTTTGCCATCCTTTTAAATTTGAAATGTCATATGAGTCTGGAGGAAGAAAGGTCAAAACGATTATCACGGATTCTTATCAGCTCTAACTAAATGTTACATTATTTACACGGACGTAAAAATGTTTGTTTACAATCCACCTAACATTGAAAACGACCACATCGCTAAGTTTAAGATATTGAAGAACATTTTGTTTATCAAATAAGTTTATATTTTTAGTTTGTATGTATTTGTATTTGAGTCCATAGCGGTAACTATTAAATTTGTACGTAGAATAGTATTTTTTATTATACTGAATACAGTTCAGAATTCATATCTGATATTATAAAAATAAAAACTTTTCCAAAACAAATATATCCTATGTCCATTGAAAATTTCACTAAATTAATTCACGATGACCAACAACCAATATTTTTGCCTTTGAATTTATAGATAGGGACAAGTCATCAATCAATTATATTTTAATCTGAAGGCAGGCCGAACAATTTTAGTGTTCCGCTATCACGCTCACGATCATACTTATCCTTGTCATCACAAGCAAACGCCAAAATATTTCTTGTGGGATGGAAAGATATGGTGAACGTCGGGTTCTCAACAGGAAAATCGCACACCTATTACATATCAATGAAGTACTTGAGAATAATTATGCTTTTAAAAATAATAATTATTATGAATGATGTCAAACTAACCTTTTCGCCAGTTTCTACATGGGATATTCAATAGTGAGATCCTCTGATGCAGACGCCAGCAAACTGCCATCATGATTAAAACTTATTGCCCTGACAGGCCAATCAAGATTGGTGAAAGTCCGAATACAAGCTAATTCTGAGGCATCCCACAACGACACTACAGCGTCCGCAGAGCCAACTGCAAAATACTTTCCTGATGGATGAAACTCAATACAAATGCAGTTGGCCGGGGGTGAGCCTGGACTTTGTGAACCAGCTTCATCTCTGGAAAACTGATTAACAAAGAGTTTTACCAGCATTATTATAACCTCCCATTTTTCGATTACAACAATTTTTATATTTTGACAGTCTCATTCTTACGTGTAAACTAATACGCATCCTTGTCCATTGGTCGTCAAAAACAGGTTTGAATTTGGTTGAAGGTTATCTCATTAACTTCAAATTTGAATGGAACTTCCTGCCTTATTTTTCCAGCCCGTATATCAATAAAAGTTATCAAATCCTCTTTATTCCAACTGCAATAAAATTTCCATCCGGACTCCAAGTAATATTGATATTTTCCCCTTTGGTAGTGAAAACTTCAGTCGTCTTCTGAATCCTTGCATCCCAAATTCTCACAGTTTTGTCACCAGATGCAGTAGCCAAGGAGGTCAGGGTGTTTGGCATGCCAGCAAAGCTGGTCCACAGAATCCGTATGTCCTTTAAAGGTTACCTCCTTTGACTAAACACAATAATAAACCAAACTGCATTCATTTCAACTTCGTCCATCCAACGAAAAATACCATTATTTCTCGTAAAAAACATACCAATTTGTCTCTGTCCATCTGAAAAATGCACACAGTTTTGTCAAAGGACCCCGACGCCAGTCTCCTTCCATCCGCGTTCCAATCCAAAGTGTGGATCTTATGTGAATGTCCTCCATACTCCTTCACTCTGTTGTTCTTCTTGAAGTATTCACGAAGTTCTTCCAAATCTGTGTCTTCAATCATACCTTTAAAACACATTATCAAAATTTCATTAGATATCCTTAATAGAAATGACCAACAAATAACGTATCAACTTACCGGTTGGATCATCAGGACTATTCCCATTAGCCGAACTTGTCAATTTATCTGGAAAGTTGGTACTTGTTCCTCCTGATGATGAACCCACGCTGCTACTTCCCGTGTTCGTCATTACTATAAAAACGAGATGCTAATAATCCTGTTGCTTCTATCTAGCCCACTTCAAAAAACACAAGGTTCTGCTCACATTTCATTTTTATGTAATCACAAGTAACAGAAAGTAAATGAATATAGAATGAGTAAAGTAATGGTAACAAAAAATGCACTCACCAAACCAAAGCGACTAATATTTCTGCCCTGTCTGTGTTGATGATATGATGAAGATTGGGATGCAAATACAATGTAAACCTGCTTTCCTTCTAAAAGATCTCAACTCAGGTCCATCAGCGTTTCATTTCAACTGGATGCTGAAGAACTGCTGCTGATATGGATATTTTGTATTGATACTTTTCTGCCGGTAAGATCTTCTAAGGTATAAAATTGTAAAGAAGGATACACAGAAATATCCTTACTTTTTTAAGGTATAAATTCTTGTGCATAATATTTTGGATGGATACACATGTTATTTCAGGAAGTCCGCGAATGGTGTTGTTTTGGTCTCTGGAATAAAAACAAAAGCACATTTCAATAGCTTTGAAGTTTTTCTTATCTTTCGTCGGTAGGTGTTAAAAAGTGAAGTGTTTTTACACCTGTCATGGTGCAAACTGGAATGAATGAATTAAGGTCCAACAACAATGGGCGTTTGTTATGTTGCCGGCTGTCCATCTCGAAAGAGTAAAACTGGTCGTCAGTTTAGGATCCCGAAAAATGCTTCAGAGGAGGTTAGGCAAGCATGGATAAGAAACATTCCAGCAAGGGAGGTTCCTTTTGATCTCATCAAGCATGTACTTTGTGAAAAGCATTTTGAAGAGGAGTTGGTGGAGAGTGAAACCAGAGTTTTGTTGGCGGATGGGACCGTGTATAAATGCAATAAAGGCAGATACACTTTGAAGATGGATGCGATTCCTACGATATTTGGGAATAAGGTCATTGGTCGAAGAAGAATTATTAATCCAAGGTTTCAGAAGATTCAACGAAAAGTAACCACGAAGAACAGGTAATTGGAGAATGGCTACCCCCTATTTTATTTAATCCGAATCATCAATAATGTTCTTCTAACACGTATAAATTATAATTTAAAATGCATTACAATTTTTAGGCCAGCAGTTATAGTACCTACTGTACCAGAAAATGTATCGCTTGTGAAACGAAAACTTAATGGATATTTTTGTCAGCTTTGCTTGAAAGTTTGGTATGATGAGACATTCCAGGAGACCCTGACGGACAGACAAGAAGCTTACTCAAAATTTGTAGAAAGAATGACACGTCATTTTCAGTTAGAAAAGGTGAAATGCATGGACAAAGCTCCTGTTAACTTTAAGACGACGAGTGTGTTCAACAACTCATTGTGCAACACTTGTTGGACTTCGTCTTCCGCGATATGTAAATTGCATATGGAGCTGAAAAGCCTGGAGATGAAATTAGATTTTGAGATTTTGAAAGTCACCAAAATGTTACAACAGCCCGAGCTCATTAAGAAGAAGGAAGTTGCTGAGAAAATGATAGCAACAAAGTCCCTGCATGTTGTGTATAAATTTAATGAGAGGCTAATGATTGCAGGTACGAACTATATTAAATGCAAAGATATTTATTGTTATGTTTTTGGCCATCAATAAACAAAGGCTAATTTACTTTTGTCTACTAACAAATTCTTTAGGTCAAAATTTGGCTTCATTTCCCAGAGTAATCTTGAAACGGGTTGATGATAAAACACCAACTGTACAAAAGCAAAGCGAAAACCGAATGACAATTTCAGAGCCAACTGTGATCCCAACTGTATTCTATGGAATAGCTGGAATACGAAGTTTATTAGGAGGCGTCATTCGATGCAAATCATGTGATAAATGCTTTTTATCTCAGATGGATCTGCAGAGCCATCACACCAAATATCATCCCAAACTGCCAAAGCCACCCGTCCAACTGATTAATCGTGAATTGAATAATGCAAAAGCGTGTACCCAAGAGTCGAACAAGAATAAGACTTGTGAAACAGTGAGTCTAGACACAAACGAGGACAACTTCCCTGAAACTGACGATCTAGATATTCCTGAGGATGACTTTAGTGAAATTATGGATTTGGACGTAGAAGGAGATGATGGAGTTTGTGAAACAGTGGGCCAAAGTCAAAATAAGGATGGTTGCCATCAAAATGTTCAGCCTAATCCAGTAAATCCAACGCCAACTAGTTACAACGATCAAATTTCGCTACCAACCCTTGTATTGAATGAAAAGTTATTAGAAACTACCAATTCAAGTCAGAGCAGCGAAAATAACAGTGGGGAAGGTACGTCGAACGCTTCAGAATCTCGAACCAGCGAAGGTCCTAATAATGTGAATGAAGAATTACAACAAGAAATAAAAATTGAAGGATCTAAAAAGGTTGGTGCTCCCAGAAAGGTTCCATACATGTCCTCAAAGTTCATGGGAAAGTACCGTGTCGTATGCAAGCTCAAGAACATTCAAACAGGTGAAACCTGCGTTGGGGTGATAGGGAAGAGTAATACTGGTGAAGCCATGCCGTTGCCGAAAGTGTTGTCATTGGGAAAGTTTCCCCAAAAAAGCAAACCAAAACCGCGCCGGAAACCTAGTCATCAACCTCAACTTGTCAAAATTCCAGGACCTCCTTTTATATGTCCAATCCCTGATTGCAATAAGCAGTTCGATCAACTGAATAAATGTCGACGTCACTGGAGACACCATCTTCGGAAAAATGTTTTAAAAGCTGCTCAAGCAGAGAAGAAACAAAATGATAACTCTAATAATAAGCTTAGTAAAGTTAAAACTGTGAATGAACAGAAACGTCAAAAATTGAAATGTCCTGTAGAGGGGTGTTGTTCCACATTCAATATGAAAGAAGCATTGGACTGTCATTTGAAAACACACCCAGAACATCCTTGTCAGTTCTGCCATATTTCCTTTTATGACCCCGGAAGCCTAATGTCTCATGAAATTCAACATAAGCAAAATATCAAAACTATTAGTGAAGAAGCTAACACAAATAACGGTATATTTGAATGTCCTCGATGTGAAGGTGCGTTCAAAGCTTATCAATACTTGAAGTGCCATTTTGTCGTGAAACATTTGAAAGTGGTCGTAAGAAGCACAGGGCGGTTGGAAGCACCCATGCGAACTCAATCCGAAGAAACGTCATTTGTGTGTCATGTTTGTGGTGCTGCTTTTCGTGACCGTCGTCTTTTTGGTTACCATTTGACGAAGAAACACCCGCTAAATAAATCTGAAAACCATTAGTATGCTAAAGTGTTTTAAAGTTGTTTTTGTTTTGGAAATATATCATTTTTATTTTGTTCTCTTGTTTTTTTAAACACAGTTTATAAAAAACGAAGAACAATTTTTGTAAAATTACAATTTAATAATAAATTCCCAAACATGTTAATAAACTGTTGTCAACTATACTTTATAGCGGAAAATTAGTATGCAATTAATTGATAACAGCACTGTAAAAGTGAGAAGTTGCTAAACTCTAAATAATAACCATTATGTATTCAAACATTAAGTCAGCGATATCTTTGACAAAATTGACAAAAGTGTTGGTGTTGGCAAAAGCTTTGTCTGGTCATTTATGACATTGGATTCGCTGTCCACACTTCACATTACAATTATTTTGACCAAGGCGATTCCCAACTCCCAGAAAATCATGACATGTCATTAGTCAATATCGTAATGATTGTGTCAATAAGTTTAATGTTTAGCATAATGCATAATCGGATTTTAGTATTTGTAGTATTGCATATAGTTTAGTAAATATATCATTGCATGCGAATTACTTTTAGTGACTGAAGGTGATGATGATAGTTCTCAAATACTTATAAACCTCATGATGCATCGCTAGAATTTTAAATTGACTCACGCAGGGCAGCTTCTTATAAGCTTCCGTTTCCTTTGAAGTTTTTCCTATCTAAAAGGTTGAATAGGCCTTTGCCTTTGCGCGACTTTGTCCTTGGCGTGCTGTCAGGCTTACGCACACACTTCTGCTACCGATGGTTAGCTAAAGTGATATTTGCACTTTTAAACGGTGCGGCCAACCAAGGGGACAGTAATTTTGCAAATCATCGTTTCATGTCGGATCAGTGTTTAAATACAAACATAATTCATACAAGGGAAGGGCACCGCATTAGTTTACATAGCACATTTGTAAATATTTTAGTATCTACTAACCGTGATGATGTATAAGTATATTGAAGCCAATATCATGAAATTTTCATATCATACTCATTCATTTTGCTTATAATAGTTTGATCAGTTTATTCGCAGCATTGTCAGTGTTCGTCCAGTTCCTCATTGTTGTATTGTATAAAAGTAAATTTTTTGCCTCAAAACGGCATCTACTTGCTCAAAAAAATGAAATCCGAATTCAGCTTTAGGAATTTGATACGACGGATTTGCATTAAACTGTTCTCTCTACTAAATAGTCACAATATAGCAATTCTGACGGGTTTTGTAGTTTTGTCATGTGCAAAAATTATGTCTTCAGCCCAATTCATAAGTTTGGGACCGTGTCCAAGGGTTTATGGAATGCCAAATTTCAACACTACGGGCGTAAGTAAACGTTTGAACTGAAGCTTTTACCGGATGCATTAAAAGTAACTAGATAACAATAAGCGTTTCCTATCTATTTTCAGTATGAAGGAAGATGGTATGAAGTAGAGAAATATTGGTTTGTGTTTGAAGCAACATCATCTTGTGTAAGTTCAATCAGAGATCAATCATACTCTTGTAATTTACGACATTTCCTCTCAATAACTCAATAATATCCATCAGGTTTCAGTAGAGTATCTAGACAAGGGAGATGGCACATTTGCAGTTGAAATTAGTCAGATTGAAGGACTGTAAGTACTAATGGGACTTTTACACGGTATCAACGAGTGTGATGAAAAATGTTCCGTCTACCTCTGGTTTTGTTTCATTAGATCTGGACGCAAAATGATGAATCCAGGGTTAACACGGTATCTCAGTCGAGATGGAAGTGCTGACTTTGTACTTGATTTACTGGTAACTCAAAGCCCAGTTCCATGTAAGCATAATATGAAGGCATAATTTTCCAAGAAAATCTGTATAAATGCTTGAATTACAACTTACATTGTACTTTCTATAGTTCGCTTTCAGTATCCATACATTGTCATTGACACCGACTACATAAGTTATACAGTCAAATATAGGTGCATGCAGGCTGGTCCATTCAATTTGCGTAAGGAAATCTTGGAAATACGAGTGTCATCGGCATCCACTGTGTTATATAAATTACCATACAATCTGCATTTGCATGCATTTCTATTTTCAGAGACAATGTGGATTCTGTCAAGAAATAGGACTCTTGCTCCAGATGCAAGGAAAACAGTGTATACTAAACTACGGAAGATCGGACTTGACACTACCAGACTAACAATCAGCGATCAAGGCAACTGTCCGCCTCCATGAATTTAAAGTGTTTTTTGTAACCTCGCATCGACCACAGTATTAGTAGAAAATTAGTAATACCCAATGGGAATATATTTCTTATATTTTAAACTGATGTAGAATATGAAATAGTCCATTTTAGCCATGAAACCTTGATGCATGCTTGATGCTTGCATTGCTGCATATATTTAAAATGTTGTATTTGTAATCAATCCAGATTAGATTAGATGTGCGTTGCATCATTGTATAGATAAGATGTGTGTGTGTATTTATAAATGTATGATATTACTACGCTTGCTTTTCAAATAAAAATGCAGTTTCTCAAGTACACAATGATTAGTTATGATTTTACCGTGTTTTGTAACCTGCAAAAGGTACATAATGAATGGGAATATGCATTCATTCACACAGAAATTAGTTATGAACAGAAGGAAGAAATATGAAATAGGATCATTTGCAGTTTTGTAATAAGCTGTGAGCAAGTTTTCATTTTCAGAGCAAGAGGATTCTCGCCAAGCATGCAAACACAGCACATGCAAAATGATTGTTGGTGCCTACGGCGATGGTCTACTTGGAAAATTGGCCAAGGAAGCATACACGGAAAAATGCGCATTTGAAGCTGTTTCTTTCCTAGCAAATGGGCATTTTACAGATCAAATGGTATATTCAATGTTTCTTACACATGGCACCCACTTAGATTTGTTAGTTCTACTTGCTAATTTTCAATAAACAGTTGGACCGAGCGTAAATGTCAAGTGTTACATGTAGATCTTGTATATAAGCTTTTACATATTATGAAGATGTGAATGTGATAATCTCATGCTTATGTCATGTAGAATCAACAGCACCAGCCCAGTAGTATAAATGACATTCACATATTTGTATAAAAAATTCATTCCCTTCAATTTGAAACAAACTGTATAAGCATATTTTATGAGCTTATCAATGTTTCGAGTTTCTCGTTCAGTTCAACCTGTCAGAAATACTTAGGGACTGGTGCAGTACAGACGTGTTCCGCGTAAGCTGTTTCTGCCATTTGACAGTTTTCACTTTACGACAATAATAGTAATTGGAATTACGAGTGACACAGGCTTAAAAATAGAAGCGATGGAGAACGTATCAGAAATTATTTACGAGCAAGAGCAGTTCATCCCAAGGTTGACTGAAGATGTGCGCAACAGTTTACGAGGTAGGTGAAGTAAACCGCTAGTTAGTTGACAGCAGAAACATGTTCGCATGAACTTTGCTCCTTTAATATTTGCAAAGTTACTTAATTATTTGCACGTATGTGAAACGGTAAAACATATACTACTGAAATGTGTGATGAACTAATTTATTAACAACACCTTCTTTGTTTTAGAAAACTACCAGTTAAGCATTCCCAATGAGTGTACAGGCTTCATTGTTCGCTGCCTGCGAATCAAAGATTATGATGTGGATAAAGCTTCCAAATTGGTAAGAAATATTAGCACTACTAGAAGAAGAGCATAAAAATAAGTAAACTTGTTTAGCCATGCATAAATACTCACTAATATTGATTTCTATTTTCATTTCTTAGGTGAAAAACTTTGCAAGGTCAACCCATCAACTTCGTGACATTCTCGAGAAATTTCAACCAAAATTTTACAAAGAGCTGTACCTCAATGGACTGTTCACAGTTTTGCGTTCCAGAGACGCCTTGGGAAGACAAGTGCTCATATTCCGATTAGGTATGGAATGAAAATTTATCAGAAACTTTGGCCCCATGTAAATCAAAGCAAATGTAAATGAAGATGATATCTTGCTATTTGCTAATGACCGTTGTTACTTTTAGGAAAAGTGGACCCAAAAGCATTTGATTTTGACGAGACTTCTTGTGCTGCCATGCTTCTTTTTAGCTATGTGGTAGGTCAATCCCTGGAGACTCAAAGAAAAGGCATAATCTTTGTTCATGACTTGACAGGATTCGGTATTCAACATGTCAAGTCCGTTAAACCAGGGAGACTTACGCAACTTATCGGACTGATGCAGGTAGATCCACTAAAAATATATTGCTGCTTTGATTTCACTAGTTCCAAATTTTGAATGTGCCATTTTAAATGCTTTCAGGACGGTTCTCCTGGTCGGATCAAAGGGGTTCACTTGATTTTCCACCCTAAAGTGTTCGGATTGATCTACCACATTGTCAAGCCATTTCTGAAGGAGAAACTTGCTAAACGGGTAAGTATTCTCAGTCACGTTTATGCCATGCCCATATTTACATAATATTTCAATCCAATATCCGTAGACCGCTGTCTACTGTTTGATGTTATCTGGAGCAAATAGGTTATCAACCTTCATTTGAATGCTTCTTGTTTTACAGATTCATTTTCATGGAGATGATCTGACCTCACTTCACAAGTATCTCAACCCCGAAACACTTCCCAAGTCATTGGGTGGCATACACGAGGATTCACAATGCTACGATCTTCCACTGCTCCATAAGCTCATCCGTGAAGAAACAATTCACAAAGGTATCATTGTGAAAAGACTTTATCTTTTTTGTATAGTACCTCAAATTCAATGTTTATGATGCTAATGAATAATGTCTTCATTTGCCTTTCAGAACTCCAAGCTTACAGCGTTCCTTCATTGTAGGTTTACACGCGTCTGCACCTAATAATCTCGAAGCCGTCTCAAATCTACATGTGACAAGAATCGCCCTGAATTTTTATTTTACAATGTGATCTTCAGTAAGGCTGAGACTGACTTGTTGTACTCTACCTTGTATTTATCATAAGCAGGTACCGTTATTTAACATTTATCGCGAAATGACTCTGAAACTAAGTTGGGTTTGTCGCACTCAGTAATCTGTTGATTTAAGCGATTTCTTTTAAATAAGGATACAATTTCCTAGTTTTGACTTTGACATGTTAATGAATACATTTGACAATACACTGTGATATAGTTTTCGTAACTCCGATTTTATACCGAACTGGTATTTGAAAAAAAATTGACACAATAAAAATAAACCGCACTAACATAATACTCAATTAAAAGCTTTGCGTTACTGGACCACAACTTGTGGTGAATTAATTAATCACACATTATGATAAGCATGTGGTGCCTTACGTTAAGCTTCCCACGACGCTGCTTGCATCAACAATAATATTTTTCTTCCTTCAACTTGACCTCCAAGGTTGTATTAAAGTTGTATGGAAAGTCTGAAGGTAATGCATATGAAAAATTACGAAAAATTACTCACTACACACAGACATAGACATAACATGCTGTGTATACTGTGATGTGATCATATATTGTTACTAGTACCCTAAAAAACAGTTTAATGTGATCATGTCGCCTCTCTCATATCCTCCCAGCACAGCAACATCAATCTAAACAAGGGGCCGTCTGCCTTCATTACATTTATGCATATTGTTTAACTGCGTTGCATGTTGCAAGTTGCATTCTATTTCTATTAGTATCAGTTTTTTAAAGCTTTTTGCTCCTGCTTTGCCATCTCCTTATTCAAGAAAAATATTCAAGAATTCATTGCTGAAATGTAGTATCAATGTCGTTCATTTTGCTAAACATTCATTCTTAACAACCCTTTTATTGGGTGATGATTATCGAAATGCACAGAGCGCATTTTAAGGTTTCAGCTTCATTAGCAGCCACCGCTCGGCTCTTTTTTAGGTTGCACTCAAACACGTGATTTTACATATAGCATTAAAAAATGAGTTTTCAGCGTTCCCAAATAGCTTACCAACGCCATTCTGTATAAAGTTGTTGTTCACGTCACAACATGACACAGCGATCCAGTGACCAAAAGACTTGATCAAGTAGATAGATGCTTACGATTAGTGTAACTGGGAGTAGCTCGTCAAGTAGAATTACCACTTTTTTCATACCAATAACCATTTCTACAAAAAAAAATAGAAGCAACAAGTGATTCCTCTCCTAATTGCGATACGTCTGTATGTTTAGTTGGTTTTCTTCCTTCCATAAAGTTGCAATTTTTGCATCCGCAAAAAACTGCACATATAGCTCGTTGTGTATTTGCAAATCACATTGACTTTGTTATCGAGATTGTGTAGTCTTTATACAAAAAGCTTGTTTACTTGCATCCGTATTATCATCATCATCATCATCGACTATTGCGTCGGCTCGTTCCATTCAGTCAGCATCAGTAAATTTCCTTCCCTTGCAGTCTTATCTCTGGACCTTTGTAGCAAGTAGTAAGACATTGCCTTTTTTTTATACATTCCGACTTTATGGCATCCGTACTTGAATCGTGAGACTTGTCCGCTTAATTCTCTGGTCTGTGCATATGCAGTATTGAATATGCCTACGTATTCATTAGAACACAGGAAAAGAATTTAGTCAGTCGTTAGCGAATCAGGAACTACCTAAGAATTTTTGCGTAATTTTCATCAAACTCGTGTTATTTAGAAGTATTCACGATCCACTTCCAATGAGTTCGCTACTGGCTTGCTTGAAACTTGTAGAATGCTTGTAATATCCCTTCAGGATTTGGAGTAAAGCCATTCTAGACATCTTCTTTGTCTTTTGCACTGATTTTTTAAATCGATTCGAATTCGTGCTTTAACCTTCAATTTACTAATTGATGCTGTTTTACTAATTATTCTTCATCAACAACAATTAAACTCTTCCTAAATCATCCCTAAGCACTTTTGGTATAAAATATAGTTCCTTTCTGCGAGTTGATAGTTCATAAGATGTGGTGAAAGAGTACATAGTGAAACATTTTGTGTGGCTGCTAGGAAAAGAGTAGAGGTGAGGAGTGGGGCACAGTGAGAATAATCTGTAATTCGCATAAGAATCAGTTAAAGTTTTACGTTATAAATTTTAAGAAACTTGTGCTATTTCGCTGAAAGGAATTTCCAATACTTTTCTGTCAAAGGTATTTTCACAAGCGTTGCTTAAAAACAAAATGGAAAACGTTTTGGGGGAGGCTGAATGGAATGAAATGGTGAAGAAGATTCCAGCTCAGGTGAAGGAGACGCGTATGATTTTAGAAGGTACGGAAGAAAAAGGACAACAACAGCTTTCAAAAAATCAGAAATTCATTTGTCCAAGTTTTTTATAGTTTTTAATTTTTAACATTAGATAAGTATGGCCTCGTCGTTCCAAAACAATGCGACCCATTCATTGCTCGGTGCTTGAGACTAAAAGATGGAAAAATAGACAAAGCGATTAAGCTGGTACAGATAACTCGTCAAGTTACCTGAAACTTTGAAAACTTGTCACAATAATTTGGACTAGTTTTAATAATACTCCTTATATCTTTTTTATAGATAAAAACGTATCAAGCCACCCTACTCGATTTTCATAATTGGGATGCTCCAATTCAACCCTCCTTGTATGGGGATGTTTTTACCAAAACATTGTTCTCCTATGTCCAAAAGGATTCTCAAGGACGTCGCCTATACATCTTTCGGAGTGGTTAGTGGTAGTTAGATATCTTTACATGATATTAACAATGTTCGAAATGGAAGTTAATTATCCGAAATTTGCAGAAATGTGGGATCCCCAAAACACAAGTTTTGCGGAAATAGTAGCAGCAATATGGATATTTGCTCAGCATCTAAATGCTGAATATGAGGATAATCAACGAAATGGTTTTGTTACTGTATTTGATTTCTCCCATTTTACCTTGCAACAAGCCTGGGCACTTAATCAGTGGAGGTTGATTAGCATTATGAAGTGGGTTCAGGTAACTGTTCTTGTTATACTTCATGTTGATACTCGTGCCTATGTACATAATTGTGCATAATTTTATTTAATGAAACAAAACTTTTTTTTTAAAGAATGGGGTGGCGGGTCGAGTAAAAGCTTTTCACATAATATTTCACCCAAGAATTGTTAGTGTGATATATGCAGGGATAAAACCGTTCGTAAAGGAAAAGCTTAGAAAAAGGGTAAGATTTCAATATGATTGTTTTTCCTTATTATATACTGTAGTACAACTTATTGTCTTTCATTGTGCAGATACACTTCCACAGCAGTCTTGAAGCACTTCATAAGCACATCGATCCCATGTATTTGCCACCATTCCTTGGTGGAGATCCAAACTTTGAATATGACAAATCAGTAATAAAAAATATACTCCAGCAAGATGACTTTTATAATGGTAATATTACAACATTAAAATATACATGTGACAAAAACAACACCAATATGCTAATCAAAGTTTGAAGTGTTTATGAATTGTACATATATGTCCACCCACCCGTTGTCATTTTTATTAATATTTATACACAATTTATATGCAATTTTAAATTTATTTTTTGTATTTTTATGCAGAAATGGTGGCCTGTGGATTCCCCTCCAAATGACGAATTAAAGGGTTAATTTAATTTAAATTTAGTTTTCCTTTTGCTTTTGTTACTTTATTTTATTAGTTATACTTATAAACCAATTAAACATGATAATAATATATATTCGTAGTTTTAAGACGAAAAGATTAAAGCAGGGGCAAGCTCATCTAATACCAAGCAATATAATTTGCAAAATGATGTAGCTTTCGTTGTGAAACTTTATGAATAGGCTGACAAATAAAGTACCCACTCTCTAAAAACTGCTCACTCATTTTAACCTAAATATCACAAGCATAAGGCAAAGCAAACATGAAATGGATGAATGGATCTGAATTGTTTTGCTGGAAAATAAATGGACAACTATAAATAGCATACAACATGCACACATCAACGATGAACGGCACGTTTTTGGATATAAGAAACGATGCATTATATGCACAAGCAGGGTCCAAAGTACAATGTCCTCAAAGTACCCAAAAATCCACCATTTCCTGAATAACAAGTAAAGACTAAAGAGATGGTGATTGGTAACGATATGTGAGCATTGATTATATCTATGTATTATTGAACATCTTCGAGAGCTATATGGAATAAATACACTGTATACCCCTCAACCTGTTTGAACTTAACACTTATCTATAATGCCATCACATGGAAAGGACAGATTTTAATATGGTATAGTTAGTATATTTTATAACGTGTACTGATCTTGTTACATAAATTGAATGGAATGACACACTGTAGACCACACAGACCGATTAGTTATTGCCCACGAGCGATGGTCATGGACATGGACAGATAAAAAGATGTACCAAAACATGGACTGGCAGTGCCGGAGTGAAACGAGTGAAAGTCACAAAAAATGTAAAAAGAACAGGTAATATTCTGAAACCTGAAAAAATGCCATAAACCTTAAGAAATCTTCGTTACTTTCATTACAGGTTCTGCTGACAATACTCCCTATGATTTTTTGGTTGCACCACGCTCACACACAATCACCAAGTCAGGGACTCTCAAGCAAATCTGCTCAA